>JAXQQM020075827.1:0-13452 GCA_034641835.2 Pinus albicaulis | reverse complement strand
AATGCACTAAATGATATGAAAAAAAAACTAAACACTAGCTTGAGAGAGCGAATGCAAAATTTGAAACGGAAAGACTCCTCCAAAATAAAACAAACACAACAACACTCAAAACAATGATACAAACTTTTCAAATCAAAGAGAAATCTCGAACATGACCCATACAAGCAATGTAATCGGTGCTTGGAGTAAGAGGAAGAAAAATAAAAATGAGAAAGGCAATGATCATTCAACCACTGAACGTACTCAACAGGATCAAGGGAACAGAAACCGATTGTAACGGAAACGAATACGGCAATTTTATCGAGAAACTTGATCTCCCGGTCGAGCGACTTGGTCTTCGAAGACAAACGAGAAACCTTAAGACCTCAAGTCACACTGATAAGAAATGGACAAATGACTGAGGAAAATAAGCCTCCAAAAATCAAAGACAGTCCAAAACGCTTCAATCACTCTTGAAAATAACCCAGAAACAAGTACAATCAACCAAAAACTCATCAAAAGTTCACACCCAAAAAAATAACAGGGGTCGACGCGACTATGAGACGGTATTCAATGCCAAACAGGCGATGGCGCGAGTGTTACAAAAGCAATATGCACCAATCAGCGCGACTGTTCAGGGAAAAACCATGTCGAGCCAATTAACCAATGAAAAGGGAAAAAACTCAACAGAGCATAGGTCAATCTTGACACTGTGGGGCTGAACAAGGGTTTGAAGTACAATTTAAACAACTAGGGAGGTAAACCACAAGAGAAAAAACCCAACAAGACCAAATACAAACTCGCACTGATCCCCAGCGATGTCGCCAACTTGTTATGTAGGTAAATCCTCTCTGCAGACAGAGACGATCCCTCTAGCCCTAGGGTGTGTCTAGTAACAAGGAATCATGTTAAGGTTTAGGTTCCTAGATATTCGAATGAAAAAGGATGCGATAAGATATCCTACCTGTGGTCCAATGCTGTCGTCAGCAATCGTAGTAGTGATGAGAACTTCTCTTGCTCCCAATTCGGCAAGTCACAATCTCTTTGCTTCTCTCTCTTGGACACCTGCACAAAGATCATAAAATGATAACTGCATACCACATACTAATTTCATCCAAAATATACTAGTCAGTTAGATAAGACTAAGCATATTGCATCAGATAAAGGCGAAATACAAGATGGGAACCACAAAATAGTCACTTATATTATTAAGTCGAAGGAAGAGATACAACCATGCTCTGACGTCGCGGTCTCCTCTAGCGGGGATCGGGCGAAGCACGTCTCAAAGCTCATCAGGGAATTCAGATGGGGTAAAGGCCCTCTCGATTGATTTCCTCCTTGTACTACCTTCTCAATAACTCGGTTATTGAGCTGTAGCTCAGTTCTCCTAGTTCAATGCTTCAGCTGTATAATTCTCTTTTTTCAGCTAGCTTTCATAAAGGGAGAAGGCTTATTTATATAGAGGAAAAGGAGGTTGGGATCCCTACAAAGGTGGGAGGGAGGCCTACCCTTTAGGAGTGTTCCAAGGGAGGTGGAAACTACTAACTAAAGGAGGAAGCTCGTGGTTGTTTCAGTTCAACCAATCCCAATGACTCATCCTGAGGTGGTTTGAATGGAACCTTCGCCTCTATTTTTAAAAAACATTTCATAAAGATCTTGGCACATGTGTCTAACTGGCACAGAACACCAAGTGGCACGGGCTTATTGTAAAATTCCCAGGTCAACGCGAGGAGGCAAAGGGCTACACATGCCAAGGCAAAAATAGGGATTTGCACAGCTCTGCTTAGGGAAATGTCAACAAGAAGAATGCTGCCTTCATCAAAAGGGATGCAATGATGTTATTTTCAAAGCATGACACTGCGTATTGGTCATAGAAACGACCCTCTAATGTGCGAGTTGGGGATTGCAGGGATAGTGACAAAATGTTGTGTAACACATCAACAACAAGAATATAAAGTTGAATTCGATTCACATTTAGTTCCTTGTACAAGAGAAAATTTACATGCAGATGCAATAGCTTAGTCTGCACTTCCCAAGCCCATCATCAGACCTTGGGAATAGCTTGTCCACAACAAGCATAGAACAGGTCTTGGATATGATAAGGAGTTGTCCTTTCATATTCTGGACTACTCCAAGCCCATCAAATTTTAGAGTGCCAAATTTCTTTATGACAGTTCACGTTCAATTGTTGCAGATCCTGCTCCTCTTCCACATCAACAACAACAGATTGAAAAATTCCAACACTGTGATCGAGTTGGCCATATGAAATATCACTGTTTCGATCTTCACCCATGCAAGCACTGTGGTCGGCACACCGATTCTTCACATATATTCTTCAGAAACAAGCCTCGTACAAGAACAAATATTCATCTTCGATGGATTGCTTCTTGGCAATAGGCATCAATATCCAAGAAGATGTTTAAGTCGCATGTCAGAACTTGTTCTCGAATATTGAACAAACTTGAAGTTGAGATTTCGCCATCATCTCACCTTGTACCTGACAGCGGGGAAAATGGTGGTCATATAGAAGCTTCGACGCCACATCAAGTGATCCTGAGCCACAATCTCTCATTCGAGATTCAGATTTGTAGCTAGAGACACAGCAGTTCCAGTGAGCCTAAGCCACAATTTGTCATTCTAGATTCATAGTTGTAGCTAGAGACACGGATGCCCATGAGTGTTAGTGTGATTCTTTCATTGTAAAAGATCACTTTAGCTATGCATATCAAGTAGCCCTAACATTAAGTATGGCTGAAAAATATCTTTAAAATTGCTACATAATATTAGATCTAAGCATAAAAGACATTAAGCAGATAAAATGTGAAATGGCTCCATGCATCCAATGAACAAGACAAGAACAATGTATAAAAATAATCTTATATTACATTAAAGAATGGGGCACCTGAGAGGAAAACAAGAAAGGTGTTTTCCAGTTCTCCTCAGTGGGATGGGTTCTTGGAAGTCCTCAGTGTTTCAGATCTAAAATTCCTCTCTTTGGTTAATGTGGAAAACCCTATCAAACATGGAACTCAATGGGAGTTCAAAATGCAAACAAATGAAATTGGTGACCAAGAATAGATCTAGTGTGATCTAATGCAATGGAGGTGACTAATGAATGGGGAAAACCCTGCTATTTATAACAAAATATTGGGGTGTTCTAGAACTCGGTGCATGAATAAAATATTATTAATCACATTCTAGAATCACCCTTTAGGAATATTTTATTATATTTATTGGAGGGAAAATGGTTTTTGACTTGGGTCAATTCCTTTATTTATAAATAATAAATAAATAAATGATTTATTTATTATTTAAGCGAAATGAGGGGAATATAATTAAATAAATAATGGTTTATTTAATTATTTAAGAATGATTTAGTCAAATTTAACTAGGAATAGTATTTAAATAGTGATTTAAATAACTTATTCTAAGGAAATAATTAAATAAATAATGATTTATTTAATTGATTACCTTGTTTTGGGTTAAATATGACCAAGAAATCTAAACAAATGTGGTGAAAGCGATTTTACTTGGGGTAAAATTAGTCTTACATGGTGTACTTGGGTTTATCTAACGATAATGGGTCAGATGACCAAAAAATGGTGTAACAGATTGCCCCTCAACGTACGAGTGTTAGGAGCAAATCGTATGACCGAAGTACGTTGTAAGAACTGAATCACTAAACAGCAAGATAGAAATGAAAGAGAGGAATGTAAGGTAATCTAAAGTGGTGGAGGACTAGACCCTGAGGAGACGAGACTTACAGGTGCAACAAGTCTCAAGTGTATGGTGTGGTACCAATGTGAAAGGCGGCGGGGGAGGCATACCTATGCCCGCCGATACAACAGTACAAAGGATAAGGCGCCCGAAAAACCACGGAACGCAATAGTAAAGAAAATGATGGCCTAAACATGAGCCAGAAAACAAGAAGGATGAATCCCAAAAACATGCTATGCCTGGAATAATCGTCAGGACTTATACAATAGTTTTGTAGTACATGAGATATAAATACACCCAAATGCCCCCTACACATGGGGAAGGGCTCGCGAAATCGGACGACACATGCAAATTGAAGAGGTGCTGCAAGCGACTGAGGCCGATATCATCAAAGGAGAGGAGCTGCATCAAGGGCTGGAATGAAGAAGTCATCCGAGTATGTGGGGGGCTACCTGCAGGGCCACCCCCTCATGAGGGCTGAGACATCTCACACACACCCGGGTATCACCAATAGCTGTTGCGGCATCACTGAACCATCAAGTGTGTAGATCGCGATCGGGTTGAAAAGAGCTCGAACCAAGGTACACTGCCCCCCTAGACCTGACTTCTGGAGTAAATGGGTTGATGTCGACAGAAGTAGGTCCGCCATACCTGAGGTAGTAAGGTAATCTCAATTAAGGCATGGGAGAAAATAGTGGAGTGACGCATAGACGTAACTAAAAATGATGATGAAATGAGGGATGGTGCGAATGGGGACCATAAAAATCATGAGTACAAGGTAACTCATGACGAAAATTATCACGAACGGAGATGAGTGTGTGGGCAAAGTGGTGCCCCCAACTGAACTGTGGTGTAAGTGAGAAAATCTGATTTTAAGGGGATGTGAGGGAAGACTTCGTGGACAACCGGTGTCCTGGTGAAGTAGCAAAATGTGAAAAAAAATATATTTTGGATATCTACAAGAAAATAAAATGTGCATTTCGAATGGGAAATGATAGGGGTAATATTTCTTGAGATAGAGTGCATTGTGAGGATTAGGAAGGGGGTGGCCTTCAAAGTCCTCTAAAATATAGGCCCCCTTCCCAAGGTCTTTACTGATAATGTAAGGACCAAGCCATAGTGAGTCGAACTTCCCATCACCAAGGGTATCATGGGCCTGGTCATAGACTAGAACAAGGTCACCTTCGTGAAATGGGCGAGGGTGTACTTTTCTATCATACTGAGCTTTAGTGCGCTTTTTGGCCGCTTCAAGAGTTTGCAATGCAACACGATGGTCTTCAGAGGCACGCTCGAGCATGATAAGTCGTTGTTCTAGAGGTTGGGTATCAGGAAGGAGTTCAACGGCCAGGTGAAGGGAAGGGATTTTACACTCGATTGGTAGGACTGCCCCCTCACCGAAGACAAGGTGGAAAGGAGTGAAACCAGTGGCGGTTTTAACCGAAGTCCGATAAGCCCACAGAGGAGGGAAGAGCATAAGGTGCCAATTGTTTTTGTGCTTATTCACCATTATTTGAAGCATGGTCTTAAGAATTTTGTTGACCGCTTCAGCTTGGCCATTACCTTGGGGGTAATAGGAAGATGAATATTGGTGCTCAAAACCCAAGAGTGAGGATCACTCATGCCAGATCTCATCTTTGAAATGTCGGCCATGGTCAGAGACTAACTGTTTTGGAACTCCGAATCGAGTGATGACATGGTTAAAGAAAAAGAGGGCTGCGGTGGTTGCCGTATTGTTGAATGTCGGCAGAGCTTCAGCCCATTTGGTGAAATAGTCAACTGCCATGATGATGTATTTATGGTTACCGGCGGAGGGAGGTCGACATTCCATAAAGTCAATGGCCCATTTTCAAAAAGGGCCAGCTGTGATGACATGATGGAGGGGAGAGGGAGGAGCTCGTGCCTTGGGGGAGAAATGTTGGAAATTGGAATACTGTTTGACTCCTTCAATGCAATCACTGAAGAGAGAAGGCCAAAAATACCCGGCGCGCATGATTTTTTGGGCAGTGGCAAGGCTCGAAAGGTGGCCCCCACAAGCACCGCTATGGCAGGCGTTGAGGACTTGTTCAGCTTCAGCGTGTGTGAGGTAACGATGAAGGACAGTATCTACTCCACGATGATAAAGGTCATCACCGATTAGAAAGTAGCGAGAGGCTTGGTGTCGGATGCATCGTCGGGCAGCGCGATCAAGATGAAGGGTGAACTTTTGGGTTTGTAGATCACCATACCAAGGATCATCAGTGGTGATGGCAAATAAATGTTCATCGGGGAAAGCATCATTAATAGGAGTGTCTTGCGTCCCGGTAGGAAAATCAGAAATGAGTTCAACGAGGGCTAAACCTTTCTTACTTTTTGGGGTGACAAATTCAAGGTCAAATTCTTGGAGAATAACGACCCAACGAGCGTACTTCCAAGCATACTTCCCACTAAGGAACAAAGGTGGGTGTAATGGCCATGGTGATCACAAAAATCAGAGGGGTGGTTGGTGTGAATATTCTTGGGGTTCTTAGCTGCGGTCGTGGAAGAAACAAAGGCTTCCAGGATGGGGGACTCAGGGAATGCGACATTAACCATGGGTTTGATAGGAGGCAGTTCAGAACAATTATGGGTGGCGTGACCGACAACATCACACAAAGCACACTGGATGGTATGTTTTGTAGGTCGAGGAGGGGCAAGGTTTGTCGGGGAAGCTTTTTCCTTTGATGCCCCCCTACGAGCTTTACCATTCTTACCCACAGTGGTGGCAATGGGAGGTGGTTCTTGTGGAGGTGGCTGAGGCACTGTTACAGCGGGAGAATTCATGGGGAACGGTTGAAACGGGGTCAAAGCAAGATAAGGTTTGGGTTGACCAGGCGGGGTAGTGGTTGGAGGGTCAAGGTACGAGACGGGTATACCCAAGGTCAAGTTAGGGAGGGAGAGGGTGGCCAAGAGACGGACCAAATAAACTCCGGGAGGGGGAGCAAGGAAAGCTATCTGACCATAGGGGTGATGGCCAGGTGGGATGACTCCTAAATGGCTAAGGCTTGGGGGAACCATTCCAGGAGGGTAAAGAGGCTCATGAGTACTAGATGGATGGGAAGGTCCAGGTGGAAGAAGTTCGGGTAGCTGAGGCGAAAGGCTAGGAGCAGATTGCTGCAGGTGAGGTTGAGGTTGCTGACTAGCCGAATCGGGCTGTTTAAGGTCGGCCCGAGATGATTGCATCATGCAAACATTCGCTAAGCTGGGATCAGAGACAGGAGGAGGAGGAAGACCAATGAAGGTTCCAAGCAAGGAGGAGTCTTTGTAGACACCGGAGGAAACACTGGTCAAAGAATCAATGGTTTTTTTATGGGTTACAGAAGAGAGGGTTGATTCAGGGGAGGTCTGAGATTTTGGCTCATGATACGTCAACTGGTTGATGGTGACTATCTTTCCATTGTGAGGGAAAAACATCTTGCGGTTGACCGCGGATGGGACAACAGACATGGCATAGGTGTAGCTACACCCCAAAAGAATGTTATAATAAATAGGGGCGTCGATGACTTCAACGTCAACGCAAACAGTATTTCCCGCAAGAGTGATGGGACAATTATGGAAAAGGCCAATGGGCTGGGAGGCGTGGCCATCCCATGCTCGAATAGTGATCGTGGAAGGGGCCAACTCAGCAGATCCGAGTTGTTTCCAAACAAAAGCGGACATCACACAGGTGGATGCCCCCTCATCAATGATGCACCAGGAAATTTTAGCATTCCGGATGTTAACTGAGATTTGGAAAGCTACGGAAGTAGGAAGAGGAGGAGACTCTGGCTAATGGGCATCGAAAACAATCAATTGGTCATATGTTGGATCGACAGCACCCAGGGTAGATAGTAGAGATTTTCTTTGGGAGGGGCACGACTGGAGGAGTTCCAGCATTGAAATGGCAACAAAATATTGGGCCAGCTCATCTAATATGCTAAATGAATGGGCAACTCGGTCAGAAGCAGAATTTCGGCATAAGGGTCCCTTAGGAATCTTGGTATGAACCTCGGCTTTGGGTGGATGGATATGCACAGGACCATAAGTTGTCAAAAGAGGCTCTGTAGAACCTGAAGAAGGTATCTCGGGGATAGATGGAGCAGGAGGTGGGGGGTACGGATGGGACTGAGTGTGAAGGTTAAGGTCGGTGGTTATAGGTTGGGTAGAGTTCATCATGAGGATCTGGTAATCAGAGGTACCAGATGTACGAGTTTGAGTGGGTACCGGTCCGTGAGGTGGTTGGGTAGCCACGAACCTTGGCTGCGGGAAAGGATTGGTCGCACTCTGTTGTGCATACACCTGCCCCTGAGGGGGTGGTGGCTGTTGTTGCGGGGGTTGAGAAGACAAGGGAGGCGGGAGTGCTAATGCTGTAGGAGTTGGAGCACTAGGCTGTGGATATGGATGATAATGAGGGTGGGTAACAGGGGGTTGGGCAGAAAAAGGAGGTATGCTGGATCCTGGATGTGAGCTACCGGGAGGGGGAGAAGTGCAGGAAGTGGTGCCCCTTCCCCCAGGGAAACCATAGCTCATGGGAGGTTGAGCGGATGGATGAGAGATAGCTCCAGCGATACTGTTAGCGGCATGAGGTGCCCCCGGTGCATGGGCATTACCGGGTCTAGAGAGGTCAGGTAGAACAGTATAAACATAACCCGTCTGGGCGTAGATCAGGTCATATTTTAACGCCATTTGGAGGGCAGCTTCTTCAGTTTGAGGAAAATGCAATGCGACATCTTTCTTTATATGTGGCAATAGAGATCTAAGGAACCAGTCCATATAGACACGGTCTTCGAAGGTAGGAGATTGACATAGGCTCTTTCTTCGCCGCCATTCCTAGACATGATCGGATATGCGGGTCGCAAATGATTGACGGAAAGAAGTCAAAAGTTCGATACTAGTGTCATAACGAAGGGGAAGCTAGAAGTAAGATAAAAAATCCCAGGCAAGAGTCGAAAAGGTGGTATGAGAGGAAGTGGGCTGATCAACATACCACTTAGAAGTTGCGCCTGTAAGCGTGCGTTGGAACAATCTAAGACGGATGGAATCATCAATAATGGAGTGGGATGAACACCACATGTGGAAAGATCGGATATGGTTGGAGGGATCTTCTCCAGCAAGGCCTTCAAACTTGGGAATGTCAGAGGGGAGCTTGGTTGGCATAACAGGCCAACTAACATCGTGGTGGATATGATCATTGATCAACTGATTGAAATCAGGGAGACTGATGCCTGCCATGAAGGTGACTAATGAATGGGGAAAACCCTCCTATTTATAACAAAATATTGGGGTGTTCTAGAACTCGGTGCATGAATAAAACATTATTAATCAAATTCTAGAATCACCCTTTAGGAGTATTTTATTATATTTGTTGGAGGGAAAAGGGCTTTTGACTTGGGTCAATTCCTTTATTTATAAATAACAAATAAATAAATGATTTATTTATTATTTTAAGGGAGATGAGGGGAATATAATTAAATAAATAATGGTTTATTTAATTATTTATATGTGATTTAGTCAAATTTAACTAAGAATATTATTTAAATAATGATTTAAAGTGATCTTATATTTTAAAGATAAAAAGTGTGACCTGCTAGGTATGGGAGGTTTCAGTGCTGTTATGGGCTGAAATTCTGTTTTGGTGTAAGATAATGCAGTTTTTTTGATCTGGATGCTGAAAAAGATTATTTTTTTATGCAGATATGGCAGATATATGAATAAAGTGGAGAGAGAGAGACTTGGGTACACTACGGACGGAGATCCAAGCGGATCAGGGTGTCCGTCATGCACTGGCTAGACATGGGGTTCTGAAATTTTTGGAGAACCCTTTGATGAGGGCTGGAGAGCCCTTGTTGGCCCGAATTATCAATTATTGGGATCCGGATCAGGAGGCGTTTTTAGTGCAGGGTCATAGGATCGAGTTGACAGTCTAGGACTTGTATTTCTTGACTGGTCTCCCACCGTTGGGGATGGTGGGAAATACGCAGCTAGTGTTACCACGAGAGCGTAACATTATGGAGTTTGTGGAGCGACATTGTCAACTGAGTGTCTGAGTCAAAGGGACTCGGATATCTATTGGGGAGCTAGAGAGGTTGGAGACCCGGGCAGTGGCTGCAGCAGTGTTGCGGATCTTGGGCAGTCAGACGCTCCATCACATCACTGGAGGGCAGATGATGATTGTAGAGATTGTGTTGGGTGGGACCTACTATGGGTGGGCCCAGATGATGTTGGTGTCGCTGAAACGACATTTGTCGTTATGTAAGCGGCAAGTGAATCATTATTGTGCATGTGGGACAGTATTGTGCTCTTTCTTCTTTGAGAAGTTCCCGACCTTACGACCTCGTATACAGTTGCCTGATGGGGGCCCGAGAGAGCCCCGGATGCATCGGTGGGGATGACTACTGAGTAGAGGAGGAGGAGGGGCGGTCACGAGGGTGTTTCGACCAGAGTTATTTGCCCATTGGGACCAGATGCCGTTATACATAGACGACTATCCCTATAGTGGGATGAGTTATTGGGGAGATCCGGACTTGCCGCTGCCACCTGGTCGAGTATGGGGACCGGATGGTAAGTGACAAGCAACTAATCTGTTATGTTCCTTTTTATAGTTTGTGACTAGTATTCATGGTACTAATCCTTATATTGTTTGGGATGCAGATATAGCTCCGGTGAAACTGGCTGGATATATGGGACGACCAGCAGTAGCAGGTGCTACAGGCGCAAGTGGATCGAGGATAGGACAGAATGAAGAGATGGCCGCACTGGTGGAGGACCTCCGTCGTAGATGTGAGAAGCTGCTGACCGGTGTGTCAGAGCATGGATGGCAGGATTTAGACAACCAATACATAGAGCTATGTATTGGGCTCCCCTCAGAATGGCGAGGGATCATGCGACGCATGGCGATTGCCGGGCAGACGGTGCGTGATCTACGAGTTGCGGGAGCAGAGCTGTTGGCACGAGATCCTCCGGAGAGTGACTAGGTGTGGGGAAGGTGGTGCCCCCTAGTAGTGATGTAGGGGCAAGTGGTGCCCCCCATTTTTGTAGTAGTGGTTTTTGTAACATGCTATGGGCATGTCATATGTTTCAAAGTATATGGACTTTAAAACACATGCTATATATATATGAGTTTTATGTGGATTTTGTGGATGCTATTGTCTTATGTGTGATAAATGCTAGTCTAGAACATGGTTTGCGATCTAATCTACGTAGTGATTGTGACTTCTAGGGATGTGGTTGAATGAAATAAATCTAAATTCCCGTATCAAAAGTCTCACCCGTAAATATTGTCTAAACAGGATATGATTATGCACACGGTAGACGCCATTAAGTTGTAAGACAATAAGCATGGAATCTAAATAAACTTGCAGATGGAGGATGCGATGGGAGAGAGCGACTGCTAAGAGACCACGAACGACATCACAGTCGGCCTGGTTATTGGTGGCAGTGCCAATGCAGACCCCATTTGCAAGAACAAGGGTATGCACAGGGGTAAAGATGGCCCAGGAGGCTGAGGCGAGGTTTCAGGAATACAGACTCGTGCCATCGGCGTAACCAATGTAATGAATGGACAAGAGGGTCGAGGGAACAGAATCACAAGATAAGAGAAGTGAGGAAGATCGGGGACTTGTGTTGTGACGTACATCCTAGAGACGGATGGGAGTATCGGGATTAGGTGAAGAGAGGGGAAGGTGGTGGAAACCGCAAGAGGCTGCAAAGCTACCAAGATCATCATTCATGGAGGAAAGGTGCAGAAATGGGTCATTAGGGGAGATGACAGAAGAGAAAGTAAAAAGATGGTCAAAACATGAAGAGCCCAAGAATGTCGCTAAAGGGGGATCAGAGGAAAAAGGCGGAGTGGATACGGAGGGGATGTACTCTGAGGGTTGGGCGGATGATGATAGGTACAAGAGAGGAGCAGCAGATTCGGACATCTCAACATCAGGGGGAGGGATGTCAATGGTGGCTGGAGGATCCTCGAGTAAACTCGACGCATACTGAGCAAGGATGGGAGAGGTGGATTGATTCTGTTCCACTTCATACTCGCGAATGACCTCTAAAGAGGCGTGGTAATGCATGAGGTGAGGACAATGGTGAGAATAATGGCCATGGACACCACATAAAGCGCAGGGTTTGTTGGTGCGAAGGGCCTTTGGGTTCTTGGGTATGGGGGCGGAGGAAACAGAGGTTTCCAGGGCTAACGATTCGGGGAACGCGACTTTTACCATGGGTTGGAGATGGGGCAACTCAGGACAAGTATGGGTGGCGTGACCGACAGCATCACACAAAGCGCAAGGCTTGGTGGGTGGAGGGGGAGTAGGATCGGGAGCGGTGGCTTTATCTTGGGATGCCCCCCTGCGAGTTTTTCTTTTCTTACCCGTAGCAGTCTTAGCATGAGGAGGGTCGTGCGATGGGGCTAGAGGTACCGTAGCGGTGGGAGGAGCAATGGGAATCGGTTGAACTGGTGTCACAACAATGTATGGTTTAGGGTGGCCGGGAGGGGTTTCGGTTGGAGGAGTAACATACCATACCGGTATGCCCAAAGTTAAATTAGGTAGGGAAAGGGTGGCCATGACAGAAACCGAATAGACGCCAGGGGGAGGGCCAAGGAAAGGGATTTGACCGGTGGAGTAATGGCCAGGAGGGATGGTTCCTAAATGGGGGAGGCCGGAGGGAACCGAGGCGGGAGGATAAGGAGGTTCCGGGGTGTGAGGGGGAGGTGAAGGACCTGGTGGGAGAGTTGGAAACAGCTGAGGAGAAGGGCTAGGAGTAGGGTGAGTCGGATGAGGTGGAGGTTGCTGACTAGCCAGAGCAGGTTGCGGGAGGGCAGCCTGAGACGATTGCATCATGGAAACATTCGCCAAGCTAGGATCAGAGATAGGAGGAGGGGGGGGACCGGGGAAGGTGCCAAGCAAAGAGGAGTCTTTGTAGACGCCAGGGGAGACACTGGTCAAATAATCGACAGTTTTCTTATTGGTGACAGTAGAAATGGTGGACTTAGGTGAGGTCTGAGATTTAGGTTCATGATACGACAACTGGTCAATGGTGACGATCTTTCCATTATGAGGGAAAAACATCTTGCGGTGGACTACGGATGGGACGGCAGACATGGCATAGGTGTAACTATGCCCCAAAAAGATGTTGTAGTCGAGAGGGGCATCGATAACTTCAACGTCGACACAAATAGTCTTACCGGAAAGGGTGATAGGGCAGTTACGAAAAAGACCAATGGGTTGGGAGGCATGGCAATCCCACGCACGGAGGGTGATGGTGGAAGGGGCCAGCTCAGGGGATCCGATTTGTTTCCAAACCGAAGCGGACATTACACAGGTAGATGCCCCCTCATCAATAATACATCGAGCGACATTGGCATTTCGGATTTTGACTGGGA
Source organism: Pinus albicaulis (assembly GCA_034641835.2). Taxonomy (NCBI): domain Eukaryota; kingdom Viridiplantae; phylum Streptophyta; class Pinopsida; order Pinales; family Pinaceae; genus Pinus; species Pinus albicaulis. Next base: position 380 of record JAXQQM020075827.1, on the reverse strand, counting down.
TTTGGAAAGCAACTGAAGGAGGAAGAGGGGGATGGTCTGATTGATGGGCGTCAAAAACAATTAATAGGTCATCAGCAGGATCTACAGCACCCACGACAGATAGTAGAGCGTTCTTTTGAGAAGGACACGACTGGAGGAGTTCCAGTGTTGAAATGGCAGCTGGAGATTGCGCCAGATCATCTACTATGCTGTAGGAATGGGCAGCTCGACCAGAGGCAGCATTTCGGTGTAATGGACCCTTAGGAATTTTTGTGTGAACCTCAACTTTGGGTGGAGGGAGTTGTAAGGGACCATTGGGTGTCTATAGAGGCTCTGTAGAAGTTGAGGATGGGGACTCGGAGACAGACGGTACGAGAGGCGGGGAGTATTGACGAGACCGA
>JAXQQM020083407.1:0-210865 GCA_034641835.2 Pinus albicaulis | reverse complement strand
TGAATTTTAGTACCTCATACCATCGCCAGACTGATGGACAAACTGAAACAACAAACCAGATTTTAGAAGTCATGTTTAGAATGTATGTAATGGATAGACTACCAAAGTGGGAGGACTTCCTATATTTAGCACAGTTTTCCTACAACAATTGCTACCAAGCCTCAATCAAGATGAGTCCTTTTGAAGCATTATATGGAAGAAATTTACACACACCTCTAAGTTGGACTCAACGAGAGGATAAGTTAATACTTGGACCTGATGCTTTGCAGGAAATGGAAAGAACGGTAAAGACATTTTAGAAAAATATCAAAACAGTACAAGATAGGCGGAAACGTTATGCATATAAAAAGAGAATTCATAGAGATTTCACTGTGGATGATCACGTTTACCTAAGTATTAAACCCAAGAAGATTATTTTTTACACTCGTAATTGTGCCAATCTTCCTCAATGCCACTACGGGCCTTTTGATGTATTGGAAAGAGTTGGAACAATAGCATACAAGTTGGATTTACCTAGTCAGGTTAAGGTTCATGATGTTTTTCATGTTTCATTAATAAAAAAGTATGTGCATGATCCTACTCATGTTATTGATTGGAATGTGATACAAGTGGAATCAAAAGGGGAATTCCTTCAAGAGCCACTTTGCATCTTGGCACGAGAAGAAATTGAGCTCCGAAACAGAACAGTGGCTAGGGAGAAAGTGTAGTGGAGGCACTTTGCACTCAAAGAGGATACTTCAGAGTGAGAGGAATATGTGAACGAAAAATATCCATCACTGTTTTAAAAGTGAATTTTTTATTTTGTCTTTAAAAACTCGATGACAGTGTTTTGTTTTAGAGGGGGAATATGTAATATCCCCAGTTTGTATGATTTTATTAGACATTTGAACAAGTCTAAAAGGGTACAGTGGACCCCAATGGAAAAAAATTATGAGGATTTATTTTATTATTTCAATTAATAAAACAAAATGGAAATTAATTGTGCAAAGACTAGATTATGATTAAATATCTAGAAACCAAATCCATAAGGATGGATAGGGTTCATAAGACTTTCCTAGTTCTCCAAAACTCTTTGGAGGAAATAAATTAAATATTAAAAATTAGATTGGAGATAAAAATCTAAAAATCTACCTCAGTAGAGAGGAAATTACTGAGAAGAGGTGGAATAAAGCTAGAAATAGGAAAAGCTAGCTTTAAAGTACTTTTGTGGAAGAAACAAAAGGAAATTCTAGGCACAAAGAAAAGCAACATCCTGATTTAACTAGACGCAGTTAAGAGAAACAAGCTGATGAGAAACCAAGCTTAAATAAGAAGTTTCATGATAGACAAGAGGTTGTCTATTGCTAGAGGATTTGATCTCTGCTTGGGGGGAGTTGCGGAGAAAGAGATCAAAGGTTGGGTGGAACCTAGTCTACCTTAAGTGTTATGCACTAGTTAATTTCATTTTAACTTAGTCTTTAGTATTGTTATGATTATGCTGGTAAAGTAGGATAGCATATGTAAATATATTTGTTTAAATATGGGCATGAGTAGATATTTTTCAATTTAGGCGAAGTATAAATCATGTGGGAGGTTTTTACATTGAAGAGATTTAAGTATAATAAATATAGTCTGGTTCTGTATTGAGGTACAAACATTAAGTTGAATAGTACCAACTCTCGTAATGTCTAAACCTTGTTGAAGGCTTAGATCTGAGGTTAGGTGACTCTCAAAAAATTGTTACTGTATAATATTATTGTTATGCTATTATTTTATCTTTTGTTAAGGAACTATTATAGAAAGGAAATATATATGTATGAAAAGTAGTAAGTAAATAGTATATTCAAGTAAGCTCATAAACTGTACTATAATTGGACAAAATCATTCATGTATGGAATATGTACTATGAAAAAGGGAAATAAATATAAGTGACAATGCATATCATATTTAACCATTCGTATGAATTGTAAACAGTGATAGACCTGAGAAATAAATTACCAGCAAAAAGACTATCCTTGTAACCAATTGTAAAGATGAACTGAGAAATCATTATAAACTATGAATTAATTTTTATAAGAAAAGTAGGATGTCGAAGTGTAAACATAAATTCCTTTAGAGATGAAATAATTCCTTCACAAATATTACAAATTTATATAGATCAGGATTTAAATCCAGATCATTTACAGTCCATACTCTAAACTGGATCTAATGAAATTATACAACAAGAGAAATCTGTCTCATACACATAAATTGGATAATATATCTTCTTCTAAGCTGATATAGTATCTTAGGAAATCCCAAGCGAGTTGTTGGACCAACCTGAAGAGAATAAAGTTCATTTCAATGATTGAACAGAAAATAGTGTCGTTCCATGCAATCATAGTGTGATGAAACTAGTATCTACATAGAACTAATACGATAAATTAGTTAAAATTATAAGCATCGCATAAAAAGGAGAATAGAAGTTAAAATAATTAGTAGAAAGATATATGATCACCTGAGAGATAGAATCTGAATCTGCATCTGCACTCATGGGAGAGGAAATTATTATTGTAAGGCAAGGTAGAGTACACAGATATAAAAGCAACAATTAAGGTAAATTTGCTAACTTGAAAAACTCATAACATTACTATTATACTATCAACTAAGAATTATAACATATTTCCTTTACAAGGTAAAGGAAAATGTATAATAACGATAGTAGTTAAATACTTAGTTCTAAACTGAACAAAAGGTATGTATCAACGACAACTAAAAAAATAAGAAATTTCCACTTGAGTGAAGACAAATTAACGAAGGATATTCAAATTTAGTTGGAACCCCAAAAGGGACACCTGAGAGTGCTTTGAAGAGAATAAAAGAAGTCTATTTGTAAAAACCAAGGATAAATCCTAAAACTAGACACAGTTAATATATATACAAAAAATCAACCAACAGTTATTGTGGGTGAAATTACAAAGAGAAAACATGAATTTAAAAGATAGATAGTGGAATATGAAGTACTTGTAGGTTTCTTTGGGCTCTTCGATGTCAAAACAAGGACGAGAGGGAGGCCTCATGAATGTCCATATGCGTTTCAAACAAACGATGTTAGAGAATGCAGGAAAGATGGTATTTCTAGAATGGTTAACAAGAAACAAAACTCCCTAAATAAAACAATACGAGTATGTTAAAAATTCAAGGAATACTATCAAGTTCCGGAATGGACAGGCATAAATGATAAGTTGCAATGATACTCAAATAAAAACATGGTAGACATCAAATTTAGGGGAACCATTACCAAAAATTCAGAGATCTAAGAAAATAAAAACCCCAAGAATGGAAACGTAATCTTCAGAATTACAGAATTTGGAACTTACAAAATTATACATTCATATGATGGAATGTAAATCAAATGCCACAGCAAACCAAGGGCTGCATAAATTTCTTTGAGGAAATTAAGGACTAGATGGAAGAATGGAAATGAAATTGAATATGTATATATATAACCAAGATTTACCTGGAGGTTATACTAATGATAAAACCCCTTACTATAAATCGACAATGAGGAATGACGTTTCCTCATTGTGGTCCTGGCCAAAACATAGTAATTATATTAAATGAGAAATATAATTACAACAATGGTAATTCAAACTTCAAGTCATAGTTATGTAATGGAGAGAAGGTTTGTGGCACAAAAATTTCACCTCGAGAGTGTATAGGAGAAATCCTTGACGTACAACCATACTCCTTCTTCCCAGATTTATGAAAATGAGTTTCAATTGCTCAGAAAATTAAATACATAGCCGAATTAATTTGACAGTAGGAGAATTGCATAGATGAGACAAAGTAAAGTCTATTCTACAAATGAGTGAAATGAAAATCTTCACGAGTTGAATGAAAAAAAAAAAAAATGCAACCAAGAATTGAGTCTCAAATCCTAACTAAGATTTGATCACCACCCTCCACGTGTAGGAGATCCGAGTATGAGGATGTTCCCACGAATCTACGGGTTACACCAAAGTGTGACTAGCCATGTGATTTGTACTAACTGTTAAGTGAAAGGCAATCCTGAGAAATATCACTAAAGCCTCGGTTGGTGAGATAGTATATAGAGGTGGTATCTTATTAAAGCCACAGTAATTTCCAAAACCTAAAGTGTTAAGAGTAGTACTATAGAACATACTCATTTAAAGGTTTCTTAAATGTTATAATTCGAATTGCTATGTTTAGGAAGGTGGATAAATATGCACATAGGAGTTAAGTAGTATTACGTTGATGAGTTTAGCTTATAAGTTTGGAGGTAGGATAAATAAATGAAACAAAGGAATTCATATTAAAATATGTAAATTTAATTCAAGGTTCCACATTAATTGTCTTCACATAGGTGGAAGGGTACGTTCATCATAAAGGAATCATAGCATAGGAAATAGGTATAAGTATGCGAATAATAACTTTCATAAAGTTAAACCATAGTGATAATAGACACCCTTATAATTAAAGTGGGGTGGTTGTAAATGTAATATATATATATATATATATATATATATATATATATATATATATATATATATTTATATATTGTTGGGAAAATACTGAGCGGGGGGGTGAATCAGTATTTTGAGCTGACTGACAATTTTTAGTTTTCCTTTCTCTTAAAACCATATGTTACATTACTGCATCCAACTTGTATGTCCAGAGATCTTATTATGTCTTTACATAGATCATTTCATCATTTATTCATTAGATAAGCAGTAAGCATGAAGATAAATAATAGAACAAATCATCAAACATAAGCAACACATATGAACACCATGATTTAAGATGGAAACCCAATTCGGGAGAAAACCACCGCTGCTGTTATCTCAGTCTTCAATATTTATTATAAAGAAAACTTCTTACAATTTTATGCTGGTGCAGACTCATACCAGTATGTAGGCACCCACCTGCAGAAAGCTACAACCTTCTCTCATTTACCAGCCTTTCCTGGAAGGGAGCTACAACCCCCTGCTCTCGTTTACCAACTACCACTGGAAGGGAGCTACAACCCCCTCACTAAAGGCTTCGACCCTCAGATATACTACGGACCACGCTTCATCCACTTCCACACAACATACCTTGCGGGCCACCAATTTTTTTTTTTCTTTAGAGGTGCATCCTTAATTCAGCAATCTGTTACCCATTCCATATAGATATACTTCAGAGTGAAGTAACCCTTATACGTTCTTCATGATTTCGTCAGTCGGTTGAACCAGGAATTAATCATCATCTGATCTAAAGATCTTGATCAATCATCATATTCACAGGTGCTCAATAGATTCAAATATATCAGAGTTTATTTACACAGATATCTCTAAAAGAGATTCATTTTTTTATCGACCCTTTTCGCACGCACACCTCGTTCTCTATTTCTCTTCTCCTTATATAATTTTTCCTTTAGTAAAACCATGAGTCAAAACCATGAACCGCTAATGGTATTCCTGGATGGGGTCAAAATAGATAATCAAATGTATTAAAAATCGAGCCAATCAAAATTGAAACCCCAACCTTCGTTCTTCCATGCACGAATCGTCCCAAAGGTAGTCTTTTATCTCCGCCATATAGTATTATTTCAATTCGGGGGCTTCCTTCATACTTCATAACAAATGTTTGAATTTTATAACTATAACCCCAATGGTTAATAAATATGAAAATCTTAACCATGAACAACGCATTCGTATGCATGGGCCCCAGTGTTAATGGTCATATCCATCTGATGGTTGTTATCGCGTCGCGCCACCTAATTTGATCGGATGGATATCGCTCGGTGAAGGTGCGTGAATAATAATGCACGATGGCCTACCATACTTTGGTTAATCTTCGTGCATCTTCCTCATACGACCACCATCCGACGACTTCCATCCAGATCAATGGCGCACAACAATATCACTGGGCATCCTGTATCGAACAATAACACGCGATGGCACGCAGTGACAAGCGGTTTTGTGAAGTCGTACAGAGATGCATGTCACCCGTTCTATGGAATCGCAGCCAACCTCTTGAATACCGCTCAACCCGCAAAAGCGGTGCGATATGGGCAATTCGCTTCCGCAAATCCACTCGCAGTTTTTAAACAGTGATCAATCGTCCAATCAAATTCTCGCTCAGTACTCCAGGTTCCGTCTGCAAATATATATGAACTCTGCCCTTCATGTGCAATAAATTAACAAATATCGCTTGGTTCCATATGAATTATATATAAACTTTGGACCTTTGTGAAATATGTAATGCGCTATATATTCTTTTATGTTCCAGATTTAGAGTATCCTCTAGCAGGGTAGGCGATTCTCGGAATTTATTTATATATATATATGATGCCCGACTGGGTAATGATTCCAGGAATAAGGTTTTATATATACATACATTGTCGATGTTTGTTTAACTGATCTTTAAGAATAGCGTCAATTCCTTTGTAAATGATTCGACACTACATTTCTTAAATTCAAATCTTTTGTACCCAACCTTCAAAATATTATAATATATACTTGCCCTGTAGGACCCATATCCTTATATCATCACATCGCATTGTATATTTGTTACTCTGCCTCTCTGTTTCTTCGTTGATTGCGATATGCGATCTCATCGCATCGCACATACAAATATCGCATCGCATCGCAGATCAATCACATACTCTGCCTCTCTGTTTCTTTTGCCTATTGCGATGTGCAATCTCATCTCATCGCGCATACAAATATCGCATCGCATCTTCATTACACTACTTTGTCTACTGACCTTTGTTCTCTGCCTTGCTTTTCTCTTTTCATAGTTAATGTTTCAAATGCTCCTTCTTTGCCAATTCCTTTTCCATCAATGACAACATTTTCAACATTCTCTCCCTTTGGCATTGATGGCAATATTCTTCCTTTGTTTGTCTTTGAGAAGCCCCTCTTTTCTTTTCCTCCCCCTTTGACATCAATGGCAAAGGGTTCATCAATATCCTTTGTACCGACAATACCATTCTCCCCCTGAGATCATGCTGCATCTTCAAACAGAATATTCAATGAAATATTAGAAATGACTTATACACTCAAGATCAAATATTCTCAAGCATGAGATCAGATTACAACAAGTAATGCATCCCTGCCACATGACCAATGCTCCCCCTTAGCCTGTGCATCCTGACCACCTTCAATAAGAACGTATTTTTCAGTAATTAAGTAGATCTGATCTTCTGCATGGCAGAACTACTCCCAGCTTCTGTCTGAGAAATTCGAACGCTTCCCTGGGTAAGGGTTTGGTAAATATATCAGCAACTTGTTCTTTAGAGGGCACATACTCCAACTTCACCTTTTGTTCAAGCACTTGTTCACGTAAGAAGTGATATTTGATGGGAATGTTCTTGGTCTTGGAATGCATAACATGATTCTTTGAGATACTAGTGGCACTTGTGTTATCACACATAATGGATATAGGAGGTGAACATTTGATTTGAAAGTCTTGTAAGGTTTGCATCATCCAAAGAAGTTGAGTGCAACATGATGCGGCAACCACATATTCTGCTTCTTCTATAGATAAGGCAATAGAGCTTTACTTCTTGCTGAACCAAGATACTAACCGGGGCCCCATGTAAAATGCACCACCACTAGTGCTTTTCCGATCATCAACATTTCCAACCCAATCTACATCAGTGTAAGCCTGAAGAGTGAGATCAGCATTCATTGGATACCATAGCCCAAAGTCTTGATTTCCTTGTAGATATTTGAATATTATTTTGACAGCTTGAAGGTGAGACTCTTTTGGATTAGCTTGGAATCGTCCAAAAATCCCAACTGCATGCATAATGTATGGTCTAGTCCCAGTGAGATAAAGTAGACTTCCTATCATAGATCTGTATTCTGGTTGATTCACTGTGGGAGAATCATCATGAGAACTGAGATTACATCCGGTTACCATTGGTGTACTTATAGGTTTGCACTCTTCCATACCATACTTCTTCAGAATTTGCTTAATATATTTTGTTTGTGATAAGAATATTCCATCTGTTGCTTGTTGCACTTGCAAGCCAAGAAAGAATGTTAGTTCCCCAAGTAAAGAAATTTCAAATTCTTGCTGCATATCAGAAAAAAATTTCTAACTCATAGACTCTTCATTACTTCCAAAAATGATATCATCAACATATACAACCACAATAAATAGTTTATCATTTTTATTTTTTGTGTATAAGTTGCTATCAGCAGACCCCTTTGAAAATCTTTGTTGGTGAAGATATTCGTCAAGATGATAATACCATGCCCTTGGAGCTTGTTTGAGACCATATAGAGCCTTTTTAAGTCTACAAACAAGATTTTCATCATTTCCAAAAATGAATCCTTCTGTTTTTTCTATATAAACTTCTTCTTCTAGATCACCATTGAGAAAAGAAGATTTAACATCCATTTGATAAACTTTGATTTGTTGGAAGCTTGAAAAAGCAAGAAAAACTCTTATGGCTTCAAGTCTGGCTACAGGAGAAAAAGTTTCTTCAAAGTCTATACCTTCTTGTTGAGCATACCCCTTGAAAACAAGTCTAGCTTTATTTCTTATAACATCCCCATTCTCATTTAACTTGTTTTGAATATCCATTTAGTTCCAATGACATTTTTGTCATGAGGTCTTGGTACTAATTCCCAAGTGTGATTCTTTTCAATTTGATCAAGCTCTTCATTCATGCCTTGAATCCAACATTCATCTTTGCTAGCTTGATTGACATTGTGTGGTTCAATAGTGGATAGAAATGCCAGATAGCTAGAAGATCCCACAAGAGTCCTTCTTGTTTGTACACCTGATCCCTTTTCTCCCAAAATTTGAGATTCTGGATGATTATTTTGAACATATCTGGATGGATCTTTTTCAGATAATTCATCTTCGGGTTCTTCATTGGGTTCACTGTCTATATCATTCCTATTTGATGTAGAAGGATATATGTCATCAACATCCTCATCTGTTGTTTGTTTTTCTTCTTTTGGAGCTGCAGGAGACTCATCAATAACAACATCAATATATTCAACAATCTTTCTAAGTCTTTTATTGTAACATTTATATGCTTTACTCCTAGAGGAGTAACCAAGAAATATTCCTTCAACTACTCTGGGTTCAAACTTGTCAATTTTTTCATCATTAATTTTGATAAAGTATTTGCTTCCAAAAATTATAAAATGCTTTATAGTAGGAGGATTACCATACCAGAGTTCATATGGAGTTTTATCACTATTTACACGAACATGTGCCTTGTTGAGAATGTTTACTGTTGTATGTGTTGCTTCTCCCCAAAATGTGTCGAATATTCAGGAATCATCAAAGCATGACTCTACAATTTTTGGTAATTCTATTCATTCTTTACTGCAACACCATTTTTTGATGGAGTGACGACTACGAGAATAGCTGTCTTTTTATGCCATGTTGTTCACAAAATTCAAGGAATTCATTGGATGTATATTCTCCTCCTCGATCAGATCTGAGACACTTGATTTTTAGATCTAATTCATTCTCAGCTAGTGCTTTGAAGATCTGAAATTTCTCAAATGCTTCATCTTTGTGTTTAAGCAGCCCAATCCAACACATTCTAGAGAAATCATCAATAAATAAGATATAGTATTGTTCACCACGTAGTGAATTTTTCCTCATAGGTCCACATCATCGATGTGAATAAGTTCAGGCTTGCCAAGTGATCCTTCATGGCATTAAATTGTACTCGGTTTGCCCTGGTCAACAAGATTTGCATATAATGTTCGAGGTAGGAAATGTGTGTGGAAGATCTGCGGCGCAACTAAATGCCTTGATTTATTGATTTTGGAGAAGCTCGAATGCCCCAACCTTCTATGCCATAACCAGTTTTCTAAATATTTACTCAAGTAACATTGTTCTTTGCAGTTCTTCAATACATATAGGTTACTTGGAGTTCTTTTTCCTTTTATAATTGTTTTACCTGTATCAAGATCACGAACCACACATTCTTTGAACTAAAGACAACTTCAGTTCCTTGATCACACATTTGACTTACACTTAACAGGTTATGCCTTAATCCATCCACATACATGACATCATTAGCCTTCACCTTTCTTTAGAAAAAGCAGACCTTTTCCCTTAATGACCTTGGAGTATCATTTTCCAAATGTAACATTCTTTTCTTTCTGGAAGCTTTATGTAAAAAGTTTGGCTTTGTCACTTGTCGTATGTCTTGAGCATCCACTTTATCAATGCTTGTGTTAGTTTCTTCATCTTCTATAAATAACGCTATGCCACAATTTTCAACTTGTAATTCCTTCTTTTTCCATACTTTGGAGCTTGAAGGAACATGTTCTTTTGGCTGAACTTTGCTCCTGCATTCAGATTCTTCATGGCCAAAATTATTGCAATAAGCACATTCAACTTCATTTTGAAGAGGAGAAAATTTGTTATAGGTATTCTTCTTTGTTACAATATCAATCCTTTTCTTTCTTGCTTCTCTTGTCATGATAGTTTTATATGCTACACATTGAACAACTTTATGACCAGAATTGTGACATGAGAAACGTTGTCCATTGAAGAAGAAATTTATACGATCATAAAATCTCCTTCTTGAATTTACCTGTTGATTTGTGTTTCTTTGAAAGAGATTCCTATTAGTGTTCTTTGAATTGAGATGATCATGCTTTACCTACAAAGATTCTTTATCCCCTTGCTGAGTGGCAGCATGTTGTATACCAGTAGTAGCTGCTTTTAGATAATTTGGTGCTGAAGCCTGAGAAGATTCTCTGATATATCCAAGACCTATATTTATAAGGGGAGAACGTTGTACCTTGATAATCTCATCTAAGGTTTTAGATCCTTTAGCAAATCTAAGATTCAGAGTCTTTTCTTTCTCAAGTTATTTTCTTAGACTTACTACTTCACACTCTAATTTCTCATTGTGTTTCTCTTTTTCTTCAAGCTGATTTTTTAGAGTTTCTATGATTATTTTACTCTCTTCTAAGAAAATTTTGAGTTGATTGTTTTCATCAAGAAAATCATTATCTTCTAGAGCATCCACAAAAGTATCCTTTTCTTCTCTAGATTCTTTTTCAAATGCCATGAGAATTCTAAGATCTTGTTCACATTCTTCCTCACTATCAGATAACCCATCACTGTCTTCATGAGTATAGTAACTTTTTCTAGTGCTATAACGATTCTTATTCCTTCTTACTACTTCCTTCCCCCTTTTATGTGTTTCTTTATGAGGACACTTAGCAGCATAATGACCAACTCTTCCACAATCAAAACATTTGAAAGGAAGCTTACCTCTGAACCGTCCTATGCCAAGTTGAAGTTTCTTTACAAAGTTTATCTCATCTTCTTCTGAGATATATCCTGATCCTTCTATTTTTTGTACTTCCTTCCCTTTTGTAGAAGTTCTAAAGACTTCTTCTTTGACTTCAGATGGTCCTCCTCTTCTCATTTCATATGCAGTTAGTATGCCATGAAGTTGCACCACAGTAAGATTTTGAAGATCCTTCTTTTCTTCAAGAGCAGAAACTTTTGACTCAAATTTTGTCGTTAGTGATCTTAAAACTTTCTCAACCAAAGTAGATTCGGTTATTGTTTCTCCCAGATTTCTCATACGATTTACAATATCATCAAGACGTAAAAAGAAATTGGCAATGCTCTCCTCATTATGCATTTTTAGATTCTCATATTGAATTATGAGAGTTTGGAGTTTAGCACTTTTTACCTTTGCATCACCTTCATAACTTAGAATGATTTTATCCCATATTGCCTCTGCTGTATTCAGCTGCATGAATTTGACAAATTCTGATTCAGTTAGACTTCCTAATAGAGCATTGACTGCCTTCGCATTGGTTTCATAATTCTTTCGTTCCATCGAATCTGTTGGTACTGCAGCTGGATATTGATATCCTCCTTCAACAATTTCCCATACATCTGCTCCCAGAGACTGAAGATAGGATCTCATCCTTGTTTTCCAGAAGATTAAATTGTTTCTGTTAAAGAGCGGAGGCCTGATAGATGCTGTTCCATCTTGATTGCTCATCTTGCTTGATCTTTCTTCTAGCGGCTAAGCTTTTTCAGAAGGACCTGCTCTGATACCAATTGTTGGAAAAATACTGAGAGGGGGGGTGAATCAGTATTTAGAGCTGACTGACAATTTTTTTTTTTAGTTTTCCTTTCTCTTAAAACCATATGTTACATTACTGCATCCAACTTGTATGTCCAGAGATGTTATTATGTCTTTACATAGATCATTGCATCATTTATTCATCAGATAAGAAGTAAGCATGAACAGAAATAACAGAACAAACCATCAAACATAAGCAACACATATGAACACTAGGATTTAAGGTGGAACCCAATTTGGGAGAAAACCACCACTGCTGTTATCTCAGTCTTCAATATTTATTATAAAGAAAACTTATTACAATTTTATGTTGGTGCAGACTCATACCAGCATGCAGGCACCCACCTGCAGAAAGCTACAACCTTCTCTCGTTTACCAGCCTTTCCTGGAAGGGAGCTACAACCCCCTGCTCTCATTTACCAGCTACCACTGGAAGGGAGCTACAACCCCCTCACTGAAGGCTTCGACCCTCAGATCTACTGCGGACCACACTTCATCCACTTCCACACAACATACCTTGCAGGCCATCAGATTTATTTATTTTCTTCAGAGGTGCATCCTTAATTCAGCAATCTGTTACCCATTCCATACAGATATACTTCAAAGCGAAGTATTCATTCACAACCCTTATACGTTCTTCATGATTTCGTCAGTCGATTGAACTATGAATTAATCATCATCTGATCTAAAGATCTTGATCAATCATCATATTCACAGGTGTGCCATAGATTCAGATATATCAGAGTTTATTCATACAGATATCTCTAAAAGAGATTCGTTCATTATCGACCTTTTCGCCTGCACACCTCGTTCTCTATTTCTCTTCTCCTTATATAGTTTTGCCTTTAGTAAAACCATGAGTCAAAACCACGAACCGCTAATGGTATTCCTAGACGGGGTCAAAATAGATAATCTAGCATATTAAAAATCGATCCAATCCAAATTGAAACCCCAACCTTCGTTCTTCCATGCACGAATCGTCCCAAAGGTAGTCTTTTATCTCCGCCATATAATATTATTTCAATTCGGGGGCTTCCTTCATACTTCATAAAAAAATGTTCGAATTTTATAACTATAACCCTAATGGTTAATAGATCCGCAAATCTTAACCATGACCAACGCATTCGTATGCATGGGCCCCAGTGTTAATGGTCATATCCATCTGACGGTTGTTATCGCGTCGCGCCACCTCATTTGATCAGACAGATATCGCTCAGCGAAGGTGCGTGAACAATAATGCGCGATGGCATGTCGTACTTTGGTTAATCTTCGTGCATCTTCCTCATACGACCACCGTTCGATGGCTTCTCTCCAGATCAACGACGCACAACAATATCGCTAGGCATCCTGGATCGAACAATAACGCGCGATGGCGCGCAGTGACAAGCGGTTTTCTGAAGTCGTACAAGGACGCGTGTCGCCCGTTCTATGGAATCGGAGCCAACCTCTTGAATACTGCTCAACCCGCAAAAGCGGTGCGATATGGGAAATTCGCTTCCGAAAATCCACTCGCGGTTTTTAAATAGTGATCAACCGTCCAATCAAATTCCCGCTCCGTACTCCAGGTTCCATCTGCGCATATATATGAACTCTGCCCTTCATGTGCAATAAATTAACAAATATCGCTTGGTTCCATATGAATTATATATAAACTTTGGACCTTTGTGAAATATGTAATGCGCTATATATGCTTTTATGTTCCAGCTTTAGAGTATCCTCCAGCGAGGTAGGCGATTCTCGGAATTTATTTATATATATATATATGATGCCCAACTGGGTAATGATTCCCGGAATAAGGTTTTATATATACATACATTGCCGCTGTTTGTTTAACTGATCTTTAAGAATAGCGTCAATTCCTTTGTAAATGATTCAGCACTACATTTCTTAAGTTCAAATCTTTTGTACCCAACCTTCGGAATATTATAATATACACTTGCCCTGTAGGACCCATATCCTTATATCATCGCATCGCATCGCATATTCGTTACACTGCCTCTCTGTTTCTTCGCTGATTGCGATATGCGATCTCATTGCATCGCACATACAAATATCCCATGTATGTGGAATCATTACTCTCTGCCTCATTTCTTTCTTGATTACGTGTAGTCTAATAGCATCAGCACATAAAAATAATAAGCATCATCATGAATCAATCGCATACTCTGCCTCTCTATTTCTTTCGCCGATTGCCATGTGCGATCTCATCGCATCGCACATACAAATATTGCATCGCATCTTCATTATACTGCTTTGTCTGCTAACCTTTTTTCTCTGCCTTGATTTTCTCTTTTCATGAATTCTTGTTTTGGATATTACTTCTTTGTCAATTCCACTTTGCCTTCAAACCTTCAATGACAACATTTGCAACAAGAGTATATAAATTGGACCAAAAAAATCATTTTTTACATTATATTTGGAGACAATGTGAATAGAGCGTTTTCCAACATTCTTTTACAAATATGGAAACTCAACATCACTTGAGTACCACCACATTCCAGGTCATTGTTGGGTGATACACTTACACTGCCATCTTTACTAATTTTGGTGCCCCCCATTGAGGTATCATATATTTAATTTATACGGGAGATTGAATTGCCTCTTATGGAAGGCATGTTCTAGGTTTAAATGCCTAAACATAACGATGCGAGAGTATTAAATACCCTTTCAATTTTTTACAGTGCGAGGGTATTCATAAAGATGACTATGGACTACGTGTTAATTCCAAATATCATCCAATAAAAATAAACATGCTCTTCTTGCGGCTCACATATTTTGGAATATGAACCTCGAAAATTTTGTTGTTGTTGTTGTGTGATTCTATTTTTCCTTCATTTGTGCACAACTCAGATCTAACAATGAGAATACTTGTATCTGTATCAAAAGTTTTATCAAGAAACTAATAGTAGCTATTTTGAGCGCCTATGATTAGGGAGGGGGAATCCCTTGAATCTATTTTATCCTATTGTAACCCTAGGGACAACCTCTGGTTGAAAGGAAGCCAGTGCTTAGGACATCTATTCAATATAAATAAAGATATTTATTTTATATTTTTCTTAAATAATGGTGCCCAAAGATAACCCTTTTGGTGTAATGTGAATTTAACTCTTGGAAAAAATAAGCCAACTTTCAAAGTGGCCTATATATCTGTGACTACAATTTTTTTTTGGAGTTATAATGTAGTGAGATAAAGATTGAGAATGAAGATCCAATGTACAGGGCAATAAAGAATCCAATACACCAAATCTTTGCACTTTATTAAGGGTTCTTTAAGTAAATTTTGCAGGTACCCTCTATTATTATCACAACATTAGTAAGTTTACTTATAAAAAGAAACTAGTTGCCCCATAACACATATTTAAATGGAAAAACAAATAAAATGATTAACTTACAGAGCTAGGAAACACACACTATAGCCAAAAGGTATGAGGAATCAATTGAAATTTTTTATTAATTCTCCAAGAAAATTTTCAGCACATTACACAACAAAATATCCACTCTCGAGGCCAAAATTCAGAACCCCTACAATGGTTCCTCAATTTAATTTTAAAGAAAAATTACAGCAAAGACAGTTATGGGTAATTGACAACTATTTTAACTACTTCTTAACTATTCATGACTAATCTAGTTCTTAAAAAACATTAAGGAACTATTACAAAATTACAAAAAATATGTTTTTTTTCAATTTCTTGAAAAATGAAATTCATTTAGACTTTCGAGACAATTTATCCTTCGATGTAGCTCCGTCCTTTGATGTATCCCCTTCTTTTGATGTAGCCCAAGGTTCTATAACACAAACATTCAATGGAACTATCTGGTTTTAACATTTTTCTCAAATTTCCAAGTCTGGGACAAGAGACTGGACCATTCTTTTGTAAGCCATTTTCAAATTAGTGAGCTTAGAATAATTAGGTTTATCTATAAAAAAAAGTCTTGACCTGCCACAACAATTGAAAAACCCTCTTAAGATATTTAACTATTGTTGAACCTTTCAAGGTTGCAATATTTTCATGTAATGAATCCAACTTTCTTTTATCTTCCACTAGAAGTGACTAATACTACTCCCATGCTGAAAGATTGCCCTGTTGGTCCCAACAATTGGTAGGCCTTCTCTACCTCTTTGATCAAAGTGGATATTAAAAGGTTTCACTGATTCCTTGACTTCTATCAATCTATTCCCTGCCCATTTTCTATACATATTCCTCTGCACCATTTTATTGATTTCCATCACCACAGTTTCTCTATCTATAATTTCCACAACTCTTAGATCCTATGGATATTTATCATTTAAATAGTCAATAATTTTCTTATCTATTTGGATGCTCTCATGTGCTTTATTTTTATTTGCCACAATAATTTATTCGGTGGCATTTATTCTGTCTTTTTCTTCTGTAATAACATTTATATGGTCACAAATAGCTCGAACTTGTTGAATGATATTGTCCCAAATAATATGCCTTGCTTGAATTAAGGACATGTTACCTTTGAGCTTGGACTTCAGTTCCTTAATTTTCTCGTTTTTTTTTTTACGCTTAAGGGTTTCTTGATTCAAAATTTCCTTTTCGAAACAAATTTGTCTCTCTTTTATACTCAATTTTCGTTCGGTATCCTCCAGAATCCTTTGCAGCTTATTTAGTTCATCTTTTGATATTTTAACTTGGTCATAACCTTGGGTAGTTTCTCTGTAAGGTGTTCTGAATCAACTGAGACTACCACAATACCTACATGCTTATCTATTTTCTACTTCAACTTTGCAATTCATTACTGGAGGATTGCCAACTCTTGATTTATTTCTAGTAGTTATTTTCTCAAAATTTCATTGTATTTCTCCACCTAAGATAGTTCAGGTCTCTAGACATGTTCAACTGTAGGCTTCTTTAATTTATTCTTCAATGTTTGAACTTTTTGCTCTATATTGCACAACAAGGCTTGAATCACTATTTTTTCCTCAGGATTTACTCCTAGTTTGATGATTTACTTTTTTTAGGGCCTAAATCTACCTCAGGCTGAGGAAGGCAGAATCTAGGGTAACATCAAACCATGCTTAACCTGGTAGCTAGCCCTACCAGATCGGGAGAGGGCTCTCTCCTGGTCAATCTCAGCAAAAATAATCAATGAGGCTTGAGATGACTTGAATAAAGGCTGATTTTAGGCTAGGTATATATGTAAGAGAGTTTGATTTGATTTTGAGGGTGTTTTTTGGATCAAAGGGAAAGGCAGATTTTGGGTCTGGGGAATGAGGCCTAGTTTTTGCAGAGATCTGAATGGGGCAAGGTAGGAAATTGTTTTGACACTTCAATTTTGAATGAAATGGATAGCTCAGACCGGTGAGGGGTTGAAGAGGGAAAGAAACTTTCAGGAATCCTCTTCAAACATTTTAAAACATAGAAAATTAAACAAACCCTAGGTAGAGCACTGCAAATTTTAATGAATTCCACCTTTATCCTTGTTTATTTAACTTGAGAAGAAATAAGAGGGAAAATGATACACATAAAAGACCAGTAAACTTACATTAATAGAGAGAAACACATAATCAAAACAAAGAGCCACATGAATCCCAAGGAGTGCTGCAAACCCTGGTCTATTCCTTTGCCAAACTGCAGAGATGAATGTACAATGAAGCTCAAAGCAATCCCAAGTGTCCAACCATGCTAATGACTGAAAAACTACAAGATATAGACAACACTAACTCATCCCCAGCCTCTAGGGGTCGAGCTCACAAGTTTAGGAGCTGTTTCAACAAGATCTAAACTAATAACTGGAAAATAGGCAGTGGAACAACTTGCCTCTATAAGATAGGAAACTGATTCATTCAGTTGCAATTCACCTTTTGATGGATGAATCTACCTCCATGAGTAAAATTTAACAAAATTACATCAAGATCCATCAAAGTACATCAAATTACATCACGAGTTTAACATTTGGAAGCAAGAAAGTCAAAATGTCAAAAACTAGGCGAAAAACAGAGTTACTAAGTCCAAAATGAGCAAAAATCCCCAATGCGCTGCGCCTGATTTCTCTATGAATCGCACCAGTTTGGAGCTGATCTTGGAGGCCTTCCCGGTGTCCAAATTTTCTCCAAGTGGGCTTGTTGGAAAGGTCTACCTGTATAATTTCCAACACAAGTGAAATTTCTGAATTTGGCTTCCATTTTCCCCTCCAAAAATGAGTTCTCCCAACATTGCTTCCTGTGTGTCCAAAAAGGGGCAAAAAGGTCTTTTTAGGGTGTTTTTGACCCTTCTGGAAGCCCAAAACCTGTAAAAATATCTTGGCCATAAGTAGGCATGCATAATTTTCGATGAAAAATCCAAAAATGTAAAGTTTACATCAAGAGGAGTCCCCCATCAAAAGCGCGCGTCAAGTGGCGCGGGGCATAGAGCTAAAAATCCTATTTTTATGCCAAAAAATCAAAATTTGCAAAAAGTGTCCCGAATTTCTTGAAATTTGGGCTGAGTGTCCTCCATCATGTACTATGTTGGGCCAAGGAAGCCTCGACCAAAATCTGAAGTCTATCTTGCCTTTTCCGACGCTTTGAGGCCTTCTTCAACTTGGCCTTCAAGATCTTGATTCGTGCCTTGCAAGCATGATTTCTTGCCCAATAATGATTCGCCATGTGCCTCAACATGTTCTTTTCCCTGTTGGCCTTCTCCAACAGCTTTTCCAAATTAATATTTACCCTTTCAAGCCAAGTTTCACGATCAACCTCAATCTCTTGCTCAATGGATGTCATCTCGGTTTGGCTCCTTTTGGCAGCTTGTCGGTTCTCACGTATACTTTGCAACTGCATGATAGTTTTCTGATCTTCTAGCTGTTTGTTTCTCTACTTGAGGTAGTTGATTATCCACTGGGCTCTTTGCAACTTGACGGACAAAGTGTTTATCTCCGCCTTCTTCTCCTGAACAATCTCTCTCAGCTTTGAGCTTGGTGAGCCCAAATCATCATCAATGAGTATAAAGTCTGTATCCTGGCCTCCTGAAGGCCCCCTCATCATGTATGGGCCTCTTACCCTTGTCCTGTACCTGTACTGCTGATGAAGGAAGCGAGACCCCTTCCACCCCGGGTGGAGATTATACTCGTCTGGCTGTTGCAAATAACCCTCTAGTGCCCCTCTGATAGGTGACAAACACCAGCATACTAGCGGTCTGTGTCTCATGACCTTCATGCTGATATGAAGGTTCACCTGCCTCATGAAAAACCTCCGAAGGTACCTGAGGAGCTGTGAAGAAATCATTAGAAATGAAATCCTCCCATGAAATATCCTGCAAGCCAAGCTGATGCATAACCACAATTTTGATGAGTGCAAAGTGATAGATATTGCTATACTGCTGCTCAAGAGTTTTCCTTTGCACGAGATTGGTCATCTTCTCAATATTCTGGCACATGAAATAAGGGAGGTTCATCATTCTCACCTTGGTAAAATGCATCAGCAACCTGATATGATAAGCATAGAGACCTGAAAACCGGCCCTCACAACTGAAATATTTGATAATAAGTTTCATCAAAGGAGCATATGAATATTTTAGAAACCGAAAGGGAAAAACTCTACTGAGTTGTCTCAAAAAACTAGGCTTGATATATGGCTCATAGTGTTCCCTGTCAACTTGCTGCCTTTTGTTCCATTGCTCTCCAACATTTGGAATTCCGATTGCTTGAGAGATAGTTTCAGGTGTTAAAGTGAATGTCACACCTGTAAGAGTGACTTGGCCATTATGTAAATGCAACACAAACAATCGGGCCAGCTCATGATGGTGGTGAACTCTAGCAACCATTTCACAAAATTGATAACAAAACTGCTGTTGAAAACATGAAATAGCAAGAGGACAGGCCTGCAGCTCAACTAATGAAGTAGGCTCCTCCCTCACATGTCTGCCACTCTTGTGAGGTCTCCTAGGTGCATGCAATTCAGTTGTGGAGTCACTGTCTCGGTCATAAGAAGAATCTGTCTCCATGTTTGCCAAAGTCTATGTTGCCTTAGATGAATATGAGGAGTTTGGTGTCTTTGGTTTTTGTTGCCAAATGTGTGATAATATGTGAGGGACTATGGAGGGAGAGGGTAGGGGGAATGATGGGATATTGCCAATTGAAATCTGTCAATTGAAGAGTTTAGGGGCAGTCACTAGGTTTTTTGGGATAACATTTAGTATTTGGAAAATTTGTAATTAGGATGGGACAATGGAAATTGGGATAGGAAATGAGTGATTTAGGGATATGAGGGAATAGGGAAATGGGCTGGTGGAATAAGAATAACAGTGATGAGGGAATAACAAGCTGGGGAAATGGAAGTGATAGGCACAAAACCAAATTCTAAACCCTAAGGAAACAATCCTTGAACAAGCAAATAGGGTTTGAATTTTCTTGTATTAAATCCTCATAAACAACACAAGACACATGTTCATTGGCAGTGGAGGGGTTACTTGACTTACTTGGACCGAAAGGGACCGAGCAGATTTGAAGTTTTGAGAGGAATGGCAATGAAATTGCTTTGCGGCCCTACGCGTCGCGCAACAAACCCAACGCGCCGCGTAACTCCTATGCGCCGCGCAGGAGTAATTTCAACACAGTGGGGGCCGACCCAATGCGTCGCGCCCGTCCAATGCGTCGCGTCGCCCAGCCAATGCGCCACGCAGTGATACTTGCACAAATGTGCCTTCAAACTGCTACCTTCGCTCTTCACGGTTTATGCTTGGCTCACTCTGTCCTCTTGGCATACAAATGAGCTTTTGAAACATGAAAATGATTTATATACCAAGGATTTTAATTCTCCATTTCAAAAAACCCACTTTGTAATGTTTCAGATTTTGACACTTCTAAAAAAAACTATGTTTTGCTTCATTTTGGCTTTTTGACTGAATGATGTGCTTTCTGTTTGTCCTACAGGGAATGAATTGGTTGGAGCTTGACAAAGGTGACCAGGGTTGCCAGTGAAAATATTATTACAACTGAGAAAACTTGAAATTCAATTACATTTATACATAAAGATGAAATATTCTATTTTTCTTCAAAACAGATTTTTGAAGAAAAATACATTATTAAGCATATGATGATGAATTTTTTCGTACTGAAACCTTATTTTAAACTCCTCATGTGCATGCTGACCATTATTGGGCATTCTAAAGACCTTATTAATGAAACCCTAGACCTAATGACACTAAAACCCTAAAAATGACTTTTTGCAAACTATGAGACAAAAAGTGACTGCAAATGATCTTAATGAACAGAAATAGGCATGCAGGTAAAGGACATGAGGGACATGAGCAACAAGCCACTACCATCAGATGATCCATGCTCCTAATGGAATGCAGTTGACTGAGTGAGACACCTAATATGCAATGCAACAAGAGAAATTTTGATCAGCGGCAGGAGGGATGAAGATACAGGCACTATCGGCTTCTTGAATTCTTCATTTTGGGTATGCAGGGCTCTGGAATTTGTCATTTCTTGTTTAATATGGTATATCACTTTTTCCAAGAGTGCTTGTGCTTTACTAGCCACCAAAGAAGACTTGCCAATATCATTATAAATAAATTCACCTATTTTACTATGTCGACTGATATTTTCAGGTAGAGGAATATGCCTTTAGTATCCACAAACAAAATTATTGCCTTGAAATCTATGCATCATAAAAAAGTATGGGAAATTGGATGAGTGGGAGATATTTTGAGCTAATTCCTTTCCAAGTCCATGGCTGAAAGGAGTTTGGTCTGGTAATTTGGGATTGATTGAACCTCCAACTATGTTGTAATATTTCCCCTTACTTTTACATTTCTCTCCTCAATTTGCTAGAGATATTTCTACAAATAATTGATGGAAGAACCCTCCTCTTCAGTGGGAAATGGGGATGAATGTGAACATATTGTATCTCCCAATTGTACTTGGAATCCTACTTCTCTTGAGGGATTTTCAATTAATTTTGAAGCTTCAATTTCTCCTCCTTGAACCTTAGCTTTCTTGCTAGATTGTGAGCCTTTAGTATCAACATCCATAAATTCAGGGGCATTCCTCTTCAAGACTTTTTCCCTAGGAAGAGGAGTTTATACATCTATCTTCTATTTTGAATCGGTTATAGGTAAATTTGGGCATCATCCAAAAACACAGATCAATATCCATTAGGGTCTATCATACTCTAGATTAGTTTCTACATGCCCTAAACAAGTCATTCCATTGGTGGTTTTCCTTCATGAAAGTTTCACTGCTTAGATGCCAGTTGAAGTGCCCCATTGAGCCATCAACACACCCCTAGAGTGCAATAACTACTTTGCAAAGCATCTACTCCTATGCAAGGCTGTGTTGCAGAGGATCTAGGCCCACTTTAAGGTGCGTTGGTCAACTGGGAGCGAATTTTTCATTGGATTCCGGGAATCTTCGCAACCTCTAGTGGCTTCTAGAAGTTTTTCTAGCTTTCACCTCATCTGATATCTTCGAATATGGACACCATGGAGCCATTAAACCTCTTATCCTCCTATTCCCATAAACAAGGAAACCTCTTCATCCATTTTTGGAAAAGCCATTCAATGTTTCATTTATGTCAAACTACCTTCATCTACTTATAAATAGAGCACTAATCGTAGTGCACAAGAGAGCAAGAATTTGTATTAATTAGAGTTATGCTGGTGAGATCACAACTCTTGGAGGTATCATGCATGTACTATGATGCTGCTGGATGTGATGAGGATGGGACTAAATCTGGATGAGTGACAACAAATCGATCAACTGGTTGTACTCTTCCTTCTACTTAATAATAAAGACATTTTTTCCTTTCCTAATGCATGTGTAAATGATGTTATATGTGTATTTATGAATTTAATCGATTCAATTTGTTTAACTTGAATAGATCATATTTCCTTTATGTTGTTTTCTGTCGTATGTTTTCCATTGCAGGTATCAATCAAGATAGTTTAGTTAGAATGAGAGTGAAGGAAGCGACGAAGGGAGGCGAGGAAAAGAGAACATATTACAACTAGGTTTTCCTCCATTTATCTATTCATTTTAAGGAAAAGGTTAGATATCTTTCCTTCTATTGTTCTAAGTGCACCACCACACTTAGGGAAAACATACTTATCCATAGGTTTTATTTCTGTAAAACAAATTGGCGACCATACAGGGGATCGACAGATCGTCCCTTGTGGTTTTTTCCTTTTCCATCAACATCTAGTAGACTTTACTTGCTTAATATCAGTCATTTGAATGTATCTTAGCAAAAATAGTGCGTTTGATTGCTTTTTTAGAGAGTCCTATGGCACCAACATACTGTTGGTCTTGAAACAATGCTCTGCATAGCACTGCTAGCTTAGGGACAGTGATCTGCAACGCACTATCTCCCACTCAGGGGTGCATTGCCCTTGTGACCAACCAAAATCTATCATATTTTGTCTTTTGCAATTCATTTCAGTGTCTTGCTTGCTGAAGTTTTGAGTGATTGATTCCTTCTAGAGACCAGATTTCCTCTACTCTTCTTGCCTCACTTTGGATTTGTTTGATCAATGTTTATTTTTGTTTTCTTTGTCATTTTCGAATAGTTCCAAAGTTAAATTTTACATCTGATCAATTCATTATTTTTGAAAACAGGAATTGTCGTTTCAGTATTCGTTTCTCTTGAAAGTTTTTAGTGGTTGTTTGTGCATTAATTTATTTTTTGTTCATCTAAAGTTAAAAGAAATTGAAAAGAAAAACATACATTTTCATATAGAGATTGTGAGTGCTGCATAGGAATAGTTTAGGGAAATTTCATTTAGATGTGCTCATTATTGATTTCATACAATATGATTTCTCTATCCCTTATAGCTAGTTTTTCATTGTCGAAAATAAATTTGAAATGAATGCTTATCATTTTAATTGCATTCTAGGAATGTTTAATACATCTCGCAGTGAACCTGAAAGATAAACTGATAAGCAAGATCAACATAAAATTTAATTGAATTTATCTAAGGAAGCATTGTAACATTAACGATATCATTTAGAGGTCTAGGATAGAAGACATGTCCTAATGTTGTTAAACATATAAGTTGTCACTAATTATTTGCGATACATTTCGAGTGTGATACCTCATTCCACGTATGTAAGTATATCGGAGCTCGTCCATGTACTTTCGGGTATATCGGGAGGTGTTCTAGTACGAAAAGTATAAGGGGATGCTCTCACTATGCGGTTTTACATTAGACAATGCTAATACGGATTGGGCATCCACGTACCTTCGCGTATATTTGGGAGGACAACTTTAGGTTTCTTACCATCCATAGGTAACCGAGTTGGTTTCCTTGTACCTATGATACACCGAACATAGCATTCGGGGAGATTGCCTGTACTTACATAAGTCCTTGGTTTACTAGGGCGGTATATTGTAGTTCACAATTGCTTGGTAAACCTTTTGCCTAGCATTACCCTCTTTTTGTTTATTTGTTTTTATATAAAATAAATCAAAAATCATGGAAGAAGATCAACCCTTTCCATGTTGTTCACATAGGACAATGAATAAAACACCATTACCGCTAGAAGCTACACCTAGTAGATGAAGGCATGCTAGTCCTACCGATTTCGGTACCTTTGGAACTCTTGGTGCTACATCATATGATATACCAGAGACATCTGATTCATTGAGTACCGATTCTTGAGTTGTTTCGACTGATCCTGGTTTATCTACTACTGTTGAGACAAAACCCTCACAGTTACCTGAAGACACTGAAATTAAATCCAGTGAAACGGTAAATCCAGAACCCGAGATTTTTCAACTAGAAGTCGACCCGGAACCCATTGTTCTTTTACCAAATCATCTTGATCCCAAATTCGAATAACAAGAATTTTTTCCGGTGCAATTGTTTGATCCTCAATCATCCATAACCGTTGAGTATTCCTCTTTACCACAGAGTTACCGCCTGAAATTTATCTTGGGCCTGACGGTGAAGTGCTTCCACCTAGTTTTATTTTGATAGAGGAAGAACTTCAGGAGGAGACAACCCCTTGAACTCCAACTCATTTTGGGCCGGGGCTTCATTTATGTCAGTCTTTTCCTCGTTTGAGCTACTCTGCTCCTGTTGATCCTTTTCACTCTCAAGTTCCCATAGATTTGTTAGAGTATTTTCTGGGTTATTTAAACATGGAAAAGACAGCATCCCAGACTGTACCATCTATTACAGCTGCGACAACATCTATTGTTGCTTCATATTCAATGTTTTTGACGACAGCTGTGTCTCATCTTTATGGTGGTCCGTTCGTCCCACTGGGTTACCAGGCTTTAAATGGAACCTACTCTGGTGTCTCCTCTAGTCCATGGACTTCGCCCATGTCATCATCTAGAATTATACCTGGTTCATCTCTTACGAGTACTAAACGGCTTGATCCTTTATTAACATCATCAGCTCAATATCAGGATGGTCCATCTAATTACCACCCATCTTATCCAGTATCTGCTGAGTACCCATCATATGAAATTCAGTATGTGCAATATCCTTATACTCCATATGCTAGGGGACCACAAATGTTCGATCCATATGGCAATACTCCATCGTTTTTAGGTCAACCATATGTCAGTTAAACCTGTTGCATACGTACCTACTACGCCTGTCTACTACGCCTACTATTTCTTCTATGGTTGCTAGTCAGTTTGCTCAAGCGGGTCCTTCAACCCCTAACCCTCCAGTTTCAGTTCTACAGACTTTGTCTTCCCAGGATGATATTCAACAACCATCTGTATTGGGAATTTAACAACCGCAAGCTAGTTTACCTTTGTCACAAGATTCTACTGGCCCTGTCTATTCACAACTGGGTTTGAATTATCCTAGCGGGCAACCGTTTTATCAGATCCCATGGAAGCCACAAAAAAATTCCCAAAGTATCAATCTTATCCATGTCCTGTTCAACAAGCCTACCCCTATTTGGGTTACCAAAAACATAATCCATTTGTTGGTATGCAACAGACTATTGCTCAGGCGATTCCATCTTATCTTGGTTATGCTCAACCTGACCTTAATCGACAATTTCCATTCATTGCAACATTAGAGTTACCTGATTTAAACTGGCTCACTAATGATCCCATTAATTATTTACCTTGGTGGCTTGTGATTCCTCATAAATTACCCTTAGAAATTCCCAAATTCAATGGAAATTCTGGAGAAGACCCGTCTACGCATGTCATGACTTATCATTTATGGTGTTCATCAAATTCCTTAAATGATGATTCTGTTAGATTGCATATAATTTTTCCAATGAATGCTTACTGGTCTGGCTGCAAAGTCGTACATTGAATTACCACGAGATTTGTTTGATAACTTTATAGCTTTAGCCACTAATTTTTTAACCCACTTCCAGCTACCCATCAGATATGAAACTTGAACGAAACTTTTGACCAGCTTTAACAGACCATTGCTACTCATATATTGGATCATATACAGGAGTGGCGTCATCGTCATCGAATGGTTAAAACATTTTTTCTTGATTATCTTTTAGTTGAGTGGTTTATTAATTCCTTGTTGCTATTTATTGCCGAGGATGTGGCCAAAGGTGGTGTTGTCAATGAAGAGCGAGTAATTTCTTGTGCCAGTATCTGGATTTGATTTACACTCAGTCTAGCATGGTCTATGAAAAAATTCCAAATGCGTCGTGACCAAATTTTACTATTCTTCCTGCTCCATCTAGTCAGGACATTCATGCCGATGGTGGTGTGATTGGTTCTGCTAGCACTCCGGCAGAAAGTCGACTATCTGGTCCTACACTTGCTGTTTCAAATCAAAACCCTATTGCATGTGATCCTGCGTCTTCTTCTGAAATCCATGCCGTGTCATCTGAAAAAGGAGAAAGTGACAAGAAACCTGGAAATAGGAAGAAGGGGAAATATAAGAAGAATTCAAATTCACCCCCATAGGAAAAATCATCTGATTCATCTAGTTCTTTTTGGAAACCTCGTTACCCTTGTTCGATATGTAATGAGGAGCATTTTATGCAACATTGTCCTCACCACTTAGAAGTCCCAAAGCTTCTTAAGACTTATGCCACATATGCATTGTTGAAAAATCCTTTTCTGAACCCAGAAACACATATGGCTTCTACGAATCCTACTTCTAGTTCACAAGTGCTTATACTATCCGCAACTAAGCCCAAAAATGATGCTTTGATGTCGACTCGAAGTAAATATTACAGTAATCCATTTTCATTGTCAAATGGTCAGGCTATAGATGAACCTACCACTTCTACTTCGACCACATATGACTTGGCTTTACCATCTATCATTACAGAGTTAAAAATAAAACTGCCAAAGGGAGTAGTTCATAAATCGACATTCAACCCTCGAGCTTGTGCAGCTCGAAATTATAATGTAGTAGAAGACCTGTCTCAGAAACCTTCTGTTATGTCAATGCTTTAGGTTCTTCTAAATTTTCCCTCCTAGAAGTAGACTTTGTTGTCCGCGATTGGTGGAATTGATTCGACGGATTCAAATCTTTTAGTCTTTAATTACGCGGGCTATGTTCCACAATTACCAACACAACTAGCATTCTTGATTCAAGTACATTTCCTGAATCGTCTCATTCATCTTACTATCATTGATGAAGGTGCATCTACTTGTATCATGTACATGTCCTGAATCGCCTCATTCATCGCACTATCATTGATGAAGGTGCATCTACTTGTATCTTTGTCATAATCACCTACGACGTTGAAAGCATTTGACGGTCATACATATAAGATTTGTGGAATTCTTAGTAAACTGCAAGTAGAACTAGGGGGAAAATTAGTTACTATTGAAGTTGAGGTTGTTGATAGACCCCTTGACTACAATATATTACTTGGAAGATCGTGGGTTTACGTTATGGCTGCGGTAGTATCCACTTACTTTCGTATGATCATCTTCCCCCATAAAGGAAGTATAAAAGCCATTGATCAAATCTCTTTCTTTGCCTCTGGTTCCCAGGAAACTGGAAGAGTTACATTTGTTCACGAACCCCCACCTTCTCTTCTTCATAACATTTGTGTAGGACTCATTAAGGATCCTTCCCTAATGGGCACCTTTTCGTTACCATCGTCTGCGACATCAGCAGAAATACAAAATATAGAGACTTGCAATATGATATCTTCCACTTCATCTGACTTAAGGAAGATTCCCAATGATTCTAAAGTAGTGAGGCTGGGCAACATCATGCCGCTAAGTCCAATTGAACTAGCATAAAAATAAATTTTCTTGGCTTATGTGGCCAATCCAAATCCTTTGTCGGCGACCGTTTGGATTGATTGTTCCTTCGATTTTAGTACTTATTTTGATCCTTTTTCACGCGTATTCTCGATCGATGAGAGCATTATGGAATCCATGATTTCGGAAGAAGAACCATGGGAAGCATCACATCAATGATCCCATCTTCCAGATTATAGTGAAGATAATTCAACCGCACTATATCACCCTACCGTTGTTGATTTCTTGACGAATTCTATTCCTATCCACATCGTCGGTTCTGAGCGAAAACCATCAAATATCGAAGAAACGATTTCTATTGATATTTCGAAAAAACCTGGTATTGTAGAAAAAATTCGTGTCGGTGCATCTTGTTCTCCATCTGAACTTGACACTTACCGCGCTCTTTTTCGTGAATTACGAGATGTATTCACTTGGTCATATGAGGAGTGTCCAGGTATCGACTCCAACATTGTTGAACATGAGATTAAAATTTATCCTGATGTTAAGCCGGTGTGACAACGCCTTCATCATATTCACCCTAATCAAGCTATTTTCATTAAGGAAGAGGTTGAAAAAAATTTGCGTGCTGGATTTATTTACCCTGTTCCACTTACCGATTGGGTTTCTAACATTGTTCCTGTCATGAAGAAACATGGGAAAATTAGAGTGTGTGTCAATTATCGGGATGTTAATCATGCTTGTCCAAAAGACAAATATCCCACTCCCTTTATCAACCAAATTATTGATGAATGTGCCAGATTATTTCGTGGATGGATTCTCCGGTTACAATCAGATTAATATTTTCCCAGAGGACCAATATAAAACCACTTTTATCTATCCCTGGGGCACATTCTCTTATCGAAAGCTCCCTTTTGGTTTAAAGAATGTTGGGGCCATATTCCAAAGGGAAATGAATTATGATTTTCATGAAATCAAGCACATAGTTCAACCGTATCTGGATGACTTACCTACACATTCACAGAAACGGGCTGACCACCTGCTATATTTGAGAGCGATATTTTTACGACGCCGTCACTATAAAATATGCCTCAATCCACACAAATGTGTGTTTTGTGTTGGTTCTAGTAGTTTTCTTGGATTCATTGTGTCAAAAGATGGAATTCGGCTTGATACATTGAAGGTCCAGGCCATTCTTGATTTTCCTTCTCCTCCCAATCTACTTCAGTTACAAAGACTCCAAGGGAAGGCTAACTTTCTAAGGAGGTTCATTCCTAACTACACCAAAATGGATAAAGGATTTACTCAACTCTTGAAAAATGGGATTCCCTTCCATTGAGATGAGGTTATGCAAGCTTCCTTTGGTGTTCTTAAAGATATCTTGATCCGAGAATCATTAATCTATCCCCCAAACTATCAGAGTGATTATTTCCTATATCTCGCCACTGCAGATGCAACCATTGCTATGGTTTTATTACAAGAAGAAGATGGGAATGAACATCTGATATATTATTTGAGTCGTAATCTCAATGATATGGAAGTTAAGTATAGATACGTTGAGAAGCTCACTTTGGAATTCATTCAAGTTGTACAAATATTTCACCATTATATCCTGCTACGCAAGACCATTTTCATTTCGGATTGCAACCCTATGACATACATTCTATCACGTCAATTGCAGGGGGGAAATATTAAAAATGGCTCGTCATTTTGTAGGAGTTTTATTTGGAATTCATCAAATCCAAGTCAAAGAAGTCTTTGGTGTTTGCTGAGCTTATCTGTAACCTTCCTTCGAGTATCACTGATACTACTACGAAACCATCAATTTTGGATGAGTCTTTGTTTGTGATCGAGTCATATAACCTGTGGTATGGAGATTTCATCATCTATCTCCAGAACCAAAATTTTTGGCCCAATACCTCTCGCTCGCAATAGAAAAGTATTCGATACCAAGAAGATATTATCTGATGGTCGGAAACACACTTTATTGTCATGGTGTCGATACAATTTTACATAGGTGCCTCATGCACGAGGAGGCCAAAAAAGACTTAAACGATTTCCATTCTTGTGCATGTGGTGGAAATTTGTCTGGTTATGCTACCGCGTTGGTTACTTCTGGCCTACCATATTTCGTGACTGCATGATCGCGGTTATAAGTTGTCATGCTTGTTAGATATTTGACCGTAAAAACCGCTTGATGCCAACACCAATGCATCCTGTCATCGCTATTAGACCATTTGAAAAATGGGGAATTGACTTCATGAAATGTAACCCCTGCTCGGACGGGGGAATGTGTATATTGTTGTCTCCGTTGACTATTTTACCATGTGGGCTGAGGAGATGCCTACATTAAACAACACGGGACATACAACTGCATTGTTCTTTTTTAACCATGTGGTTACAAGGTTTGGTGTACCGCAAGCCATAGTCATAGATCATGGAAAACATTTATGCAATCACATGATGGATGAGTTGACTGCCAAGTTAGGACTGTCACATGATAGTTATACCCCTTATTATCCACAAGCTAATGGACAAGTTGAAGCTACCAACAAGATTCTTAAGTGTATTCTTCAACACATGATTGGGGTTCATAAACGAAACTGGAACTTGATCTTGTACTTGTCTTTGTGGACATATCGAACCTTGGAGATAAATGCTACTAGATTTACTCCCTTTCAACTAGTTTACGATCTGGAAGCTATCTTACCGATACAATGCGAAATACCATCATTGAAACTCGCGTTTGACCTGCTACCTGACACTTATAAAGAAGAGGCACGTCTATTAGATCTCATCCATATAGATGAAAGGCATCGTGTAGCCGCATTGTCCAACGAAGCGCATAAGAGACGAATCAAGGCACAATATGACCGCAATGTCAAGCCTCACACCTTCTCGGAAGGGGACCTGGTCTTGCTTTATGATTAGGAAGCTGATAATAGGGGAACAAGGAAATTTGAACCATTATGGCATGACCCCTACATTGTTAAGCGCATTCTAGCTAAGGGTACCTAAGAGTTGGTAGATTATGATGGGATTCCATTGTCGCAGCCTCGAAATGGGATGTATCTTAAATGTTACTATGCCTGATTTTGCATAGTAAACACTATTTTATATGCTTTGATTGCGTGTGTGTAGCAATGTGTCTTTTAGAGTTTTCCATGTGGCTAGTAATCCTCTTTGCATTTTTTGCAGATGGCAGAATCTTCAGAACCATTTGTTGGATATGCCAATAGTGCTAGTCATAGTACTTAGAATCTATCCTTTGCAGCGTGGGCCATCTTTGCTCCAAGTGGCGAGTTAGTGAGTTTCCAAGGGATATGTATTGGTCGATTGACCAACAATATCGTTGAGTATAGTGGGTTGATCAAACTACTCTCTAATTCCATTTCACTTGCCATTCGCCGCATCGTAATCAGGCTGGACTCAGAACTTCTCATACTACAACTTATTAGCATCTATACTGTTCGAAATCCAACAATTCATCGCATTTTTCTTTGAGTTTGTCTTTTGGAAAGACATTTGATTACATTCAATATCAACACATTTCCAAAAACTTTAACATTTTAGTTGATTCTTTGGTGAATTATGTATTAAATAGACATTTGCAACATATGTAAAGATAGATTTTCAATTCACATCATACAGTTTAATAGGACTGCACATAATCATATAAAAAAACTGAAAGTAAAATAGATTTATATAGAGTTTTTTACAAAAATTGTTTCCAGGACACGTTGGTCATCTGACCTCAAAATTTATATAGACATAACATAATCTAAGTAAACCTAGTGATACTCATGATAGTAGGTCACTGCTTGGGCTATCATGCACAATAGCCTCATCTAATGGCTAGGCACACTAATGGTATGGCACTGCAGCCTCATAGGTAGCTCCTCTATCTGGGCATCCAGTATTCCAAGAGTCAATCCCTCCACATGCTGCTGCAACTCAGCAAGAGTCTCGATTAAATCCAAACCCTGAAGGGCTGCTCTCCCAACAGTCCTCTCTGCTAGTTCTCTCGCTTGCTATGTATGAACCACTGGTCGAACGAAACCTACATATGCATACATAAAAAATATTTAGTTTAGTCTTGGAAATGTCAAAAGACACAAAAATATGTAAAAACCCCCAAGAAATAAAAAACATGGTCAACATTTTACCTATAGCACCCCATTGAGCACTGACTGGTAAAATAAAATCTGGATATCCGCGGATGCTCCTCTATGAAGATATTTTATCTTCGGAGCTAACTGAAGAATGCAGTGGAAAATGAGATCAATGACTGACTAGCATGTCTAGCCATCATCTCGACCCACCACTGCATCTGTGGATCTATAGGACCATCTAATCCCAGTTTTACATACTGTGGCTGCATCAATGAAACTCGCTCCAACACAAAAGTGATCAAGATCGATCCATAGCTGAAAGTTTTGGTCTTTCCACTTTTTACCTTGGTTAGTTGTTCTTTCATATAAAGGAGTACTCCTTCAGCCCAGTTGAACATGGTTGGCTCGAGACACTTAAGCATGTACTGCATGTATGATATGTTCGTGACATGTAGTGTCACACTGCCAACTAGCTTTGCGATAGTAAATAAGAGCATTCACAAAGGAATATCACATACATCTTTGATATTTCTCTTTCCATCTTTGCTAGGCTTAGTTCATAGTCGAAAAAACTGTAGAATTTAGTCCTTCACTATTTCACTTCCACAGATGGAGCCCACAAGGGAAATGGGGGCACCCCGTCACAAAAATGTCACAAAGTAAATGTCATCAACCAATATTGGGAGCACTTTGTCCCAATTGTGAAATGCATGTAGTGTCGGGTCCCATGAACGGATCAAGAACTACAATAGTTCCATGTGTTGCATCATCCCTGAAAATATGAAGTACTTGAGCAACCCACAGTCTATGAGGGCTCTCATAGTGCTAGGATCATTTAGGGAAACCATATCCTATTCTTCATGTTATCTTTCTCTCCATGTAATTGGAATTTTGATCCGATCAAAGTTTGAAATCATACCATAGGCTTTGTTAGGATCCATTCCATGCAAAAAACTGAAGAAATATTGGGCAGAAAATAAGATGCAAGTTTCTAAATTGCACCCAACGCACTCCTGAGTGGAAGGCAGAGCATTGCAGAGGAACTGGCCGTCTTTCCAGCCTCTATGAAACACACTTTTTGACATCCAAGGGTGCGTTGGTCCTAGGGAATTGTATATTTACCCTAGGAGCCCAAAAACCCTAAAAAGTTTGCATGAAACTGAACAAGAATGCAACCAATAGAAAGAAGAAGGTAAGATCTTTTGCCTGGCTTGGATGACATGAGAAATGGTCCACAGAATCTATCACAATCAACCGCTGAAGTTCGAGGGTAAAACAAGTCCACAACACTGAAATTCGAATGGTAAATGTGAAATGGTAAAAATGACTTGGTAATTTCTTATTTTAATAGTCTTTTTGGTTAATTTATGCATATTTAATGAAATGAATATGGTTTTTACCCATTTTTAATATTTAAACAGGTATTATTAATCCATTTGATGGTTCTTTGAGCAGGTTTACAACTGATTACAATGAGTTCTTCGTGCATGATCCTGAAATGAAATTTTGACCACAAAGCACACTTTTATCTCTTTTTCGAGCTTTGTTAAACATGAAAAAGGAACTCAAAGCACACTTTTATCTCTTTTTTGAGCTTTGCTAAACATGAAAAAGGAACCCCTTGGAGTTCTCTTTCAACTCTTTTTAGGCTCTCAAAATATGAAAATATTGTTGAGCACTTGTCCTTTCGAGCTCGTAAAAGGAATTGAAACGACATCTACTCAGTATAAGTTTAACCCTTTTTCGAACTGAGATAGATTATGTTTATGGACAAGGAAAACCCTAGTCGAACATGGCTAGGATGTTCTCTCAGGTATTATTTTACGCTTTTTCGGTTCTGAGGTACTATTATACAAAAAATAACTTGTGGATTTTTATTTTTGTCCCTTTTTCAGACTCTCTAAACATGAAAAAGGACCGAGTTTTCACTGTCGTTAGACTTGTTAAAGCAACAAATATCAACAGAATTGTCCATCATGACAATATCGAGTTTTACCTTTGATAGAATCGTTAAAGCATCAAGTAGCGATGGATTGACCTGAAGGGTGGAATTATACATCAAGCATATGTTATCCTCCTCAAGATTGTTAAAAAATAAAGAGGTACTGGTCAACAATGACTGGGGAAAATTGGAAAGGGATAAAACACTTTATGGTAGCAAGTTGCTCTTAAACATGAAACTTATTCACTTCATCTCCGTGATTGTTGGGTTGGGTAATTTGTTTGACGGTCTATAATACCTATGGTCTATCCACCATCCATCACTTTGGTTTTGGGTCAAATGCTGCCAATTCATTTAGTGTCGGCCGATATGTTCAAGAGAAGTCACTCAGTTATTCCTCATCCTTTGCAATACTCATAAACCTTCATTTCATGACCGCCATCCCTGAAATTTATTCATCAATCACATTCTGTCTCCAAAATCATTACTCCCATTTCATGTCGTTGATGAGGGAAACATCGATGCCATCTTGCGACGAGTTGCTTCCTGTCGACATAATCTCATCATCCCAGAAATTTACTTAGAAACAACCTTTCAGTACCTTGGAGCTTGCTTACATCAACGATAGGTTTCTCACTTCTGGCAACAAGTTGACATCACAGGTCTTTGACCAAAAGACTTTGTATGGTGTTCGACATCAAATCATCTATTCACACCATGCAGAATGTACTACAGTACCTTGAGAGCCACTATCATCAACGATGGTTTCTCTTGCATCTGTTAATGACTCACATCATTAGCTAGTAATCAGGCAGTGTCTTCCCATGTTCGACTTCAGATCACATATTCGCATGGTTAGATTCATACTTAGGCGATCGAGTGAACGAAATAGAAGACCCTAGATCTAATTTCATCCATCTGGGCTGTGATTTCAGGAGTAGTAACACATCATCCATACAATGTTCATCCTATCATGGGTCTATATCTATAGACAAGTCTATATCTGTAGATGATTTTATGATGTTATGATAGTTTATGTTCTGAGTATGGGATATGCCTCCCTCAGCAATTGATGTCCAAGATGAACATATATCATGATGTAATGTATTGTAATTGATGCAGGACACTGTCCACTTCAGATCCTCCTCATCACATCGTAAAGAAAATCACTCAACATTATCATTTTTGACTTCATGCTTTAGGGGGCAGCTATTACAGGTCAATTTTGGCATCATCCCAAAACAAAAATAAATATCCATTAGGGTCTATCATTCTCTAAATTAATTGCTACATGCCCTAAACAAGTCATTACATTGGTGGTTTTACTTCATGAAAGTTTCACTGCTTAGATACCAGTTGAAGTGCCCCATTGAGCCATCAATGCACCCCTAGACTGTAGTAACTTCTTTGCAAAGCATCTACTCCCATGCAAGGTTGCATTGCAAAGGATCTAGGCCCACTTTAGAGTGCGTTGGTCGACTGGGAGCGAATTTTTCATTGGATTCCGAGAATCTTCCCAACCTCTAGTGGCTTCTAGAAGTTGTTCCAACTTTCACCTCATATGATAGCTTCAAATATGGACACCATGAATCCATTAAACCTCTTATCCTCCTATTCCCATGAACAAATAAACCTTTGTTGGAATCACGATTGCTGTTAGACCAAAACCCGCAGGCTTTAGTCTCTGCTACAATTTCCAGAGTTAGGATCCACGAGAGGCGGTTAGTACATGTCGCGAAACACACGGGGAGCATTGAACCCAATGTCTAACAATCTCCACCCCAACGTGAGCCAAGTGAGTCTCAAAATCAAGACCTGTCGCTCTGATACCACTTGTTGGAATCACGATTTCTGTTAGACCAAAACCCACAAGCTTTAGTCTCTGCTACAATTGCCAGATTTAGGATCCACGAGAGATGGTTAATCCATGTCGTGAAACACACAGGGAGAGTTGAACCCAATGTCCAACAACCTATTCATCCATTTTTAGGAAAGCCATTCAATGATTCATTTATGTCAAACTACCTTTATCTACTTATAAATAGAGCATTGATCATAGTGCACAAGAGAACAAGAATTTGTGTTAAGTAGAGTTATGTTGGTGAGATCACACCTCTTGGAGGTATTGTGAATGTATTGTGATGTTGCTGGATTGTTGATGCTGGATGTGATGAGGATGGGACTAAAGCTGGATGAGTGATAACGAATTGATCAACTGATTGTACTCTTCCTTCTACTTCATAATAAAGACATTTGTTCCTTTCCTAATGCATGTGTCAATGATGTAATATGTGTATTTAGGAATTTAATCGATTCAATTTGTTTAACTTGAATAGATAATATTGCCTTTATGTTATTTTCTGTCTTCTGTTTGCCATTGTAGGTATCAATCAAGCGAGTTCAGTTAGATTGAGAGCGACGGAAGCGATGAGGGGAGGCGAGGAAAAGAAAATAGATTACAAGTAGGTTTTCCTCCCTTTATCTATTCATTTTAAGGAAAAGGTCAGATATATTTCTTTCTCTTGTTCTAAATGCACCACCACACTTAGGGAAAGCATACTTATATGTATGTTTGATTTCTGTAAAACAAATCCTCCATACCAATATTTGCCAAATTTTCCAAATTTAGTTTTGCTTCATGGATATATGGAGTGCAAGTTATTTCCATTTGGAAATTACTTGACGAGGATCATAATTCCATTTTTCTCCTTGTCCAAAACCCAATTCCTACATCATCTTTTCAATTGATTTTGTATCCTGTGTATTATTCACAATAAAGAGACCCACTATTATAGGTAATTTAAATAGGAAACCCTTCCGATCTGGGATAAAATGAATTTGGTCCACATTTAGTCTTTCTCTGATAAATTCCAAACTAAAAATTCTCATTGGTGCAAATACATTAAGCTTGTAGGGTATACTTTCTACACCATATAACCTTATTTATAAACAATCCTCCAAGATGTACCATTCACCAGCTGTAAAATATTTACTCAACTGTAACAAGGACTTATCTTGTGGAAGGATTCAGGGAGCAGGCTGGCCATTTATGATCTTATATAAAACTGACATAAAATAAGATATATAGTAGGAAAGTCCTTCATTATTATCTCTCCATATAAAAATACCAATTAATTACAAGCGCCTTATTTTTATTAATTTCAACAATATTCAACCCCACATCAATAAATTGGTTAACATGGTTGTATAGGAAAATACAGACAAACAAATATGGAAATCTAAAGCATCCAATAATGTCGAAATTATTGAATTGAAGGAAGATGGAGTGGCACTCCCAGTAATATGGAATGTCTAATACAATTTATGGTTGTATAATTAGATGAAAAAACCCCAAATACTTGCAATTGATGATATTTGTATCATCCTTCCCCAATATTCCCATAATAACTGAAAGAATTGTTTTAGTAGTTTCATAAAATAGGGTTATGCGAAACTCAATATTAATTGAAGAAAGAGTAGAGTTGGGGTAAAAAATGAGTTCAAATTAGCTTCTTCTTATCCTCCTTAGAAAGAGATTCATAGGTGGCTAAAAGAGAATAATTTTTGAAAGTGATATAGCTATCAAACTATGGAAAACATAGCGCTTAACGAATTAATTGAGAAAATACTTGTAAAATTTTATACTGTGAAGAATTCATCACACAATTTTATTGGGGGTAAAGAGATGAATTCAACCAACTGATAAACTCTAGGAAGGGTTAATTATGGGTAACAATGACAACAAAAAGAAAAAAGCTTAACTACTCGGAAGAGGTTCTCTAACTCAATTTGGCTAGAAAATAGGTTCTATTGAATTTTCATGAGGTTTAGTGAATAGGTGTGGTAAAAAATGTCCCTCTCTATATCCATTAGAGGAATGTGTGCAGTTGATGCATACAACGTAGATTTCTTGGCCATTTTAGTAGTTTTCCTTTTAATTAAATGTAGAATAGATGGAGTATGTTATTACATGGATGATTTAGAGGAGGACATTGCAATTATGATCTAAGATCAAGAGTGAACTACGTCTGGAGTGATAAGGATAGAATGGAGCTGAGTACAGTTTTGTTTAATGGTAAATCATGAGAATGAAAATGATGAAGATACAAAAGAAAGAGTATGAAAGGATTGTGGTGTAAGGTGACATGGAATCGGATGATGATGTGAGGTGGGTGAGCTGGCTCGCTTGCTACACACTTTCTTGCCGTTGTGAATGGTTTCAACGGAAAACCGTTTTTTTCCATCGGGGGCTTCTGCGCTAGTAAGTGGCTTTCCATTGAGTGGTAGTGGGGAAGATATGAGTTGTAGATCTCCCAAACAAGTTTTTCGGGAGACCCGTGCTCGGGGCCTTCTCCCCGCATAAAATATGATTTCTTTATACCGTTGAGTTTGGATATGGACACAACTAAGTCCAAAATCACGTCGATGCGCTTGAAACATGCACACTTTTGAATCCTTTGATGATGTGGGGTAGCCCACCCTTCAATTTATTCATATAACAATGCTCCACTTTATAGGCCTGGAATTTTAGGCTACTCTAAATATATAGAATACAAAATTTGTGAAGGCTTTTAACCTTACTTTAACTATATGAATCCCTACACAACAAAGTTTTTTTACACATATTTATATTTTAATTTTATTTGTAAAATAAAAAATAAAAATTGAATAAAAACACATCTCATGCATGGATTAACAATATTATATCACAATTACACTTTTTTATCACATGGAAATCTTTCATTAAAATCAGCTCGAATGGGGTGCTAAAATTTAAAGTCTATCAAATTTAATTCGCGTTGCCTTTTGATTTGGAAGCACTCATTGTAGAGATATAAGTAAAGTGCGCTGCCAAATAAAAAGGGAGTGAATGTAAAATCTAACAAAGACAAAGGCGAACACCTCCTCAACCAATCAGTCCCAGGATCCATTTTCTTTTAATTCTCTGGCACCTAACAGATGTTCGACATTAATTTAAAATGTCAACTATCCGACGATCTTCCGATGGAATAGAATTCCATATCTCTGAATTTTTATTGACGAACGAATCAGTTGGTTCCATAAAACTCCTATCACATTAAACTTTTACAATGTCGCTTATCCGATGCCACACCATTAGACATCCGACTCCATTTCAACAAAAAAACACTGTCGGGACCTGTGGGACTGGAAAAATATGGTGTTGAATATCCTACACCCAAGAGTCATATGTTTTGCCTCTATGGTGGTGGATATCCTGTCACTTAAACTTATTATAGCGTCGATTAACAACGTTACATCGACGAACATCAGACTCCATACATATGGAACAAACCGTAGGATCATGTCAGATTGGAATAATACAACATCACATATATGACATCCAAGCGTCAAATATTTTTTCCTCTGTGGCAGTGTCGATATCCGACATTTATCCCATACTAATATATATGTTTATGTCACAAATTTGACTACAAAGCATCAGATGCTGAAAGAAATTTTTGTCAACATTGGCATTGGATATTCGATGTTTGTCTTGTGATGTATCCAACGCTTAAAAAATGTGTCAATTATTCAACACAATCCCACCAATGAAAATTATATTCCAACGTTCAAATATCCAACGAATATGAGTCAAATAGACGACGAATATACGTTGGATTGTCACCCCATTTCTACAGCGGAAGGTTATGGGTGAGATCCAGGAAAAATTAGGCGGTTCCTAAAACCTAGAGGTGGACCCAACTCTGAACAGGTGGAGGAACACATATGATAATCTATGGAGACTCACTAAACATCCCAAAGAAACCAAAAACAAATCAGGGCAAGATCTCAACCAAGGGGGAGATAAAAAAGACATAACATAATATGAACAATCTTTGAAACAATCTTTTTGAAATTTTAGGGATGGAAGTGAAAGAAGAGAAGCCGATTTAAAAAGTTTTGATTAGAATGAAAAATTACAGATTCTCCTCATCTTGGAGACAAAAATTGGTGGGAATGAAGCTTTCATAAAAATTAGATCAATTTGGAAAGGAATTCAGGAAACAAAATTAGATTCAAGAGGAGCATCGAGGGGTATGAACTATGTGGGATTCTCATCTTTCTACAATGATACGAAGAAAGGAAAATTAATTGGATCATCATATATCTAATCCATTTTTCCAACAACACAAATTTCTCCGTTATATATATATATATATATATATATATATATATATATATATATATATATATATGCGCTAAATGCTTACCCAAAAATAGTGTAATGTTGGGAGTTAATGATGAGACAAAGTGATCTTCTTCAGAATACCAATTGTATATTATCAAGAGATTTCAACACCATTTTGCATCAGTGGAAGAAAAAGGGAGGGAATATAGTCACGGACCCCTTCCAGGAAAGAATGGAATATATCATTACACATTTAGATCTTGTGGATATTAAGCCCAAGATCTCAAAATTCACATGTAGCAATATGATGATCAGGCTAGTGCACATCTCAACAAGTCTAGATAGATTCTTAGTTAATAACACACTGATGGATCAATGCTTCTCCCTTATGGTATCTCATTTTCCATGGAGTGGATCATATCATAGACTAGTTAAACTTATAAGTGATATTGAATTAGACTTGGGACCTCACCCCTTGAAATTTAATCCTTATGGCTTGTTGAGGAAAATTTTTGGGAAGTGGCTTCTCAAGCTTGGTGACAATGGGTCATTAGATCACCCATATATCCATATATATCAAAATGTTGAATGAAAAGATTAGGCACTATATTTTAAAAAGTAAATGAATAAAATGAATCGAGTTGAGAAGCTAAATAGCTCCTTGAAAAATACACTTCATGAGATGGATGAAGGGATAGTGACAAAGGAAATACTAATAAATAAAAATCATACCATCGAAGACCTTCAAAAAAGGCTCCAAATTGAGGAAGAAATATGGAGATCAAATTCAAGAAGTCTGTGGCTCGGAAAAGGAGACAAAAATACCACATTTTTTTATAAGCAAATTAAAATGCAGAATGAAGAAAAAGGGTTATTACTATTGAAGTCAATGGGGAGATGATTTTAAATCAAGTAAGGATAAAAGAGGTATCCTTTGCACACTTCTAGGATATGTATCAAGAGAAAGGAATGATTTTTGAAGAGATCACTAAATATTTATTTTCTCACATTCCTGAAATGGTCACTAATGAAGAAAAAATTAGTTTAATTAAGCTCATCATGGAAGATGAAATGAAATAGGTAGTGTGGTCCTTTGAATTAGATAAATCCCCCGGGATTAACAGATTCAATGGAAATTTTTATCAAAAATGTTGGAGCATCATCAAGGAATATCTATGTAGAATGGTGGATTATGTCTAGCAATCCGGAAAGATGGGAGGAAGTCTTAACTCCTCTTTCCTTGCTCTAATTCCAAATGATGTAAGCCATATTTCTTATCTCATTTTAGGCATAATTTGTTTATGTAACTTTTCTTATAAAATTATTTCAAAAAATATCCTCAAAGGCTCAAGCCTCTGCTTCCTCGCCTGATCTTGGAAAACCAAGGATATTTTTAGGAAAAGAAGCAAATTGTAGATAACATTATCATGGTAAAAGAATCTATTCACTCCAGGAAATCCAAGGGTGATAAGGTAATGGTCATTAAATTGGACATGGCTAATGTTGTTGACAAGGTTAGACATTCCTTTCTCTTTACTATTCTTAAGAAAATAAGATTTGTTCAACACCTGATTAGATGTGTGGCTTCATGCATTCAAGTTCCATGTATTTCCACTGTTTTAAATGATAGACCTGTTGGATTTTTTAAAGCTTCTCGATGAATAAGACAAGGATTTCCTCTATCCCTGTTCTTGTACATCATCATGGCAACATCTTTGAGAAAATTGGTTGGAGTATGCAATACGAATAATTTTTTTGTGTGGTATTATATTTGTAGAAAGGATTAAAAGTTTCAACCATTATTGATGATGATATATTGTTGGGAGGTGCGTCTACCATTATTTCCTCAAGATTTAAAGGGGTTTTGGTTTGTTTTTTTAGTGTTTTAGGAGGTTTATTAAATGCACTCAAGAGCCAAATGTAATCTTAGAATATATGAAAGAATCTTCAAGAATTTTATAAATATCTAGGAAAGATGTGTGAACAAATTTCCAATATTTCGGCATGCTAATTTGTTTGAAGCCCTTACCCCATCCCTCATGGGCGCACACTTTAGAAAAATACAAAACCACATTCGAGTAATGGGGGGCGTAGTGGCTCAACCCAATTGGATGTTTGGTGCTCATAAAATTAGTTTTATAAGAGATTTGTTTTTATTAATTTTTAAAAATTCTACCCCCCATGTTATTCAAATAACAAATGGATTTAAATTATCTATAAATTTCTATGGGAGGGTGAAAAAACGATCAACAAAAAAATATATCTTATTAATTAGAGGAATGTTAGACTTCCCAAAGCCATGGGGGGTTCGAGAATTATATATCTTGTAAGTATGAATCCAGAACTCTAAGAACATATGGTGTAGCATTTGGCCACTTTCTCAAATGATTGGTGGAAACAGGTCCTTCCAAAGAAATATTTCGGGGGAATAATGGAATCAAGTATACTTCACATTACCTCAACAAGAGGAGGATCACACATCTAGAAAAAGTTGGCAACTTAAATCCTTGTTAAGCCCTATATAAGCATCATATTAATCCGTAAACCCCTTATTAAGCCCTATATATTGAGCGATTACATTTCTATTGTTATATTGTTATGTAGGCTAGAACCTCTCATGGTCCCATTTTATTATAATTTTATCCTTTGTCTCCTATATATATATATACTAAGGAGACCTAGTATTCAAATCATCAA
Organism: Pinus albicaulis; assembly: GCA_034641835.2. Lineage (NCBI taxonomy): Eukaryota > Viridiplantae > Streptophyta > Pinopsida > Pinales > Pinaceae > Pinus > Pinus albicaulis. Next base: position 167,785 of record JAXQQM020083407.1, on the reverse strand, counting down.
ATATTATCTTGTTCAGTATATTCATTATATAAGGGGCTTTCCCTTCAAATTGTATTATAATTATTGGTTTCATATCATTTTTAAGGCACAAGGATCATAACATTTGGAATCAGAGCTCTTGATCGCAAGGTTTTGTTGCTTCAAATAAGTCATTGTGGAATTTTTGCTAGAATTTTTTTTATAGGTGGTTTTAAATGGTGAAACTGGGATAATTTTGATAAGACATCTTGAGAAATATTTGGTTCAAGTTTCAAATATTGGTTCGATATAGTTTCCAAACTAATTAACAAAAGATATGAATAACAAGATGTAACATTATAAATAAATAATTATAAATAGGAAATCACTATAAGAAGAAAATTTTCATGTAACAAGAATATCATTATGAGAAGAAAAGTTTCAAACTTCTAAAGAACACCATTTGAATATGACATTGATATTTCTAGATAGGAACCCTAAATAAAAAAATGATCAAATCTATGGGATTTTGAATACCATTTTCTATGATCACCCTTTTCAAGAAAACAATTTATCCAATTTTCCCATCACATACTTCACACAATACTCTAATACATTCAAATATTTGTGTTCCAATTGGAAAATGGACATTGTGTTACTTATTACGATGTTCCCCATTGGATGAATTATAATTTGACTTGTGATAAAGAATCCAAAATAACCTTGAATAATAACTCATTTTGGGTAATAACCCACTCACCATAGTATGCATATGGTTAATGTGTTCTTGATAAATTTATTACTCAGTTTTCATTATTGATGGTAGAGATGAAGATAGATAATGTTGAGTCCAAACCAAAAATTTATAAAAAACTTATCTCTGTAGACTGCTTTCAATTAGAGGAGAACCTATGTAGTGGCCTTCCTAAAGAAGGGATTGAAAGGATCATAGCCAACACAATATAGTTTCATAGCGTATGCACAAAATGGAAATAATTGTTCCTATTACATGTGTATTGGAGGAGATACCAGATGGATGAGGATGAAGATCAAAAACTGAAAATAGGTGCATGGTTCCTCCTCTGTACAACAGGTGAATTCTTATGTGTCTTTGACTTCGAAATGGACCACTAGAAAAAAAATCCCAATCATGCAATCCCTTGAATGCCAATTATTACTGCAATAAGAAACATTTTATGTCTATGGAATCTCATTGTAGAGTGGAATATATTATCCATCTGTAACCTGATTAAAAATATAGTGATGCAACTGGCTCTCACTTGTAGAGGTCAATTGATACACAAACAAAGCATGTGTTTGAACAAGGATTCCTGATCCTAGAAAATTGTAGTAGCAGGAGAAGAGGATAACATTATGTATGCTACCATAAACTTGAGAGTATATAGGATTTATACTGATATTTATGATTCCATTGGCCCATGTGAAATTTGGGTCCAATTAAGGAGTGTGGTGTAAATATTTCAAATAATAGACAAAGTCTCTATCCAAAATAGCACAATATTTTTAAAATTTAACTTAATATGTTTTTTTTTTTAAATTTTCAATATAGATTTTATTAGTATTATTTCAATTATAAAAAATGATTTTTCAACTATCAAAACTATATCATACTTTTACAATCAAGAAATTTTAATAACTTAGAAATAGCATGTACAATAATTAAAAATAATATATAATTAGAAAAATCATTGTAAACCAGTTAGTTCGTGCCTTCTAAATTAGTATATTAAATTATTCAAGGTTGGAACCTGTTGTGATATTCAACAACCCCCCATTATTTATGTATAATTACCTTAGAAAATAATACAGACCCTTTTTATTTTTAACTTAGAATAATAGAACACTTCTATAGGACAAAATTGCTCATCCAAAAGTTTGATTTTGATTTTATTGGTCAAAGGACTTAAGCGAATATGCCAAAAACCCAAATTGCATACCACATGTCGCAATCACAATAAGCGAGACACAAATCAATCCTTTCAAATATTGCAATGCGATATAAGATGGGTACATAAAACAATGCGCAAAGGCTTTTAAACCAAAAAGAACGCTAACAAGGGAAAAACCTCCCCGATGGATAATTTTTAACCATTGGTAGAACCCGCCTCACCGCTATGTCACCCTTCACTATCGCGCAATCAAAAATATTTCTTACCATATATGATCCTTGCTCTCAAACCCCTGATGCGATATATTGCATCGCAGTTCCGCTACACATACTTTCCATCGCTCACTCCACCTCTTTTGCGATTGCGATATGGCTATCCCATCGCGAAAATCAGAGCGCACTTTCCCCTCCAATGCTCCAATATTTTGAAACCATTGATAAAGAGCTTATAGTTAAATAAAATTGAAGTATCGATTGTATATCGGTAAAATTAAGGTATCACATGTTGTAAAATCGTGCTCCAAAATAATTTTGTGATGCCAGATTTTAATTAAGGCCCGAGTTGTCCAAGAAAATCACGTGAACTCACGTTTTTTTATCATTACTCAGGCATAATGGTATTGATGGTCTCGTGCCCCCAAAGTGATTTGATAGCTTGTTACTTCATGTTTTGGATTTTGCGCATTTAAACTATATTTCCCATCATTTCAAACTTTTATGTTAATCACTACCACATTTGCAAGTATTGTTGTTTATTCTCTTTTTATCCTATTGCAGGCTAGTCTAAAGAAGCAAAAATCTTGCGAGATGTCAAAATATTAGAAGAAGAACAAGAAACCCATGTCTCCTACACACCTGGTGCCTCTGCTTCAGAAGTAACAGAGATACCTCCTCTATTATATGATACAAAATGCAATGAATACAATGGATCTTCCTCATGGGAATCCATGTACAAACTGTTTGAGGATGAATATCCTAGAATAATTTAAAGGGTATTCATAGCTGACGCCTCAACATCCTCTAAAACTTCTTGCATTGATGTTGTTAATTCCTTCCTCCACCAAATTGCTGCTTGCCCTAAAATTTTTCCTTATTTAGATATGGTAAAATGGATAATAGAATATTTGAAAATTGGAGAGAGGACATTCTTGACTTCAAGGGACACAATAATTGGGTCTTTCAAGGAAGAAGTTTTAAAGAAAATGTATCATATACCTGACCCATAGAAGCGATATGACAATAATTTCCTTCAAAGTTTTTCAAAGGAAAATAAACTAGTGTCAGACCCAATAAGGCAATGGAGGCACATCCCCAACAAGCACAAGCATGACGATAAGGGTATGTACTCTATGTCTTCTCTAGCTAGTCCATATTGTTATATCATTGCTATTATGTGTAGATTATTTGGTTACCCTAACACAAGTAATTTTTCAATTGAATGTGTTCCTCTTATTGAAGTTTTATTAGATTCATATATTATGGATTGGGGTACCATCCTTTCCAATAATATTTCCTCCCAAATCCTTGAATATAGAAATAATTAGAAATTAACCTCCAAGATAGTTCCCCCCTTTTTCATGAGTGCTTGTATCATGGAAACAATATGTTTCTGTTTAGATTTCCCAACCATGGGATGGAAATGGACCATTCAAGACCCTACTCCTATCCATGTTTACCATAATATCCTATGGGAGTCCAATTATGAGTCTAATTTTTATAGAATATGTCATGGTGTCATTTTACCTCAGTTTGAAGGTATTTTTGGAGAAAAGGCCCCAAGGCTGACAAAATAAGTCAGATATGACTTCACAGCCATAGGAAGGTGGTTTGGTGAAGAACTATTTACATATGTTAGAGTTTATGGAAGTCTTGCCAAAACCCATGTTATCCCACTGTATGTACCATATAAACTCCTAGCCATAGAAATTGCTTATCAAACAATAGACAATGGATTAACCAAAGCCCTAAAGGAAGCCAAAAAGTCTTCCTAGCCATCATTTCCTATTAATTGTGGAGTCTATGCCTTAGACAGCTACAAACAGGCCAGACTTGAAATCAAACAAATTGAATGTTTGAAATTATCTACCATGCCCAACAGACAGCTTGACCCAAAAAAAGCGGCTAAAGACTTTACAGCCCAGGTAAAATTTAGAAAATTTATTCAAGATACCGATGACTATGATGATCTGTTTGAGTTTTCTGAGACATATTTATAGGTTGAGAAGATGGCAAAGATTTGGTTGAATCCAGGACAACTTTCCGAATTTAAAGAATACAGGAACAAGAGATTAGAGAATATCCCTTTAGACATTATGAGGGTATCCCGACCAATTACACATAAATAAAAAGATTTGAAGCAACCTCCCAAGGACACTAAAGTCCTACACGAAACACATGAAGTCAAATATACAGAGAAACAAACTGTTAATACTTTTTTTAGCAGTAATTTGGATGAGGTTTGGAACTAGTTTGATCATAATATTAAAGGAAAAAAATTATGAGCTTAAAGAGATAAGAAACACTCCTCAAGTCAAAAATAGTCCTCATTCACTGTTGGAGATTCTGACAAAGAAGTAAGTACAAATGAAGTTTAATTCATCACGACATTCCCCTTGTCAATTTTTTTTTTTCAGGATAGAAGAAATCCATCCTCTTCACATCTTTTACAGCCCCAAACATCAGGCTATAATGAGAAGACATATGAAGAGAAAAAGAGTTGAGCGATCCCAGGCATTAGTTCCTCAAGATATACCAATGGAATTAGTGTGGAGAGATCCACAAATTTATCCTTATGTTATATGTGTTGTACCTTGCAAGAAAGTAAATTTGTGTGTATGATGTTACACTAAATTTCCTCCTATTACAGTATGTGGTTTAACCTCTAGTCATAAAGGGAGATGAGAATGAGCTCTTAGGGTATTTATAATTCCCCTAGATTTTTATGTGCACAAAGGGAAGATAATACTCCACCATTTACAAAATATAATTCTATTCCCAATACTACAATTGGTTCATAAAATTAAATTCCATCCACGTGTAAAATATTCTACACTTGTAGCTAATTAAAATGAAAACCAACCTAACTAAGTTTTTAAACATGCAAGAGTGGGGGTATATAATTATGGGCTTCCAACCAATGCTGAAAATATGAGAAAATTACAATGAATTGAAATTTCCTAAATCCACATTGGTATTATGATGTCAGTAACATGGAAAACACTGCGATTGTTTGTTTGATATCCATGCAGTTTGGCCCAAAAAATAAACAAAGTTGAATTCTGGCATACACGTGCCAAGAGGAGGCTAGAAATGGTTGTACAAGAAATTAATTAGAGGTTATGAATGAAAAATAGCTCAGAGGAGTGTCATGGGACAATTTGTCATTTATTATATTGGAGCAATCGTATACCAAAATCCAATCTATTATATGGTTTTTGTTCCCTACATAGAGCCAACAAGCGAATGATTAGTAAGAAAAGACATAAAAAAATGAATATAGAAACTAAATGTAAACAAGGTATTTAGTTATAATGTGGTAACAAAGAAAACAAAAGAAGATAACAAAAGTGGTTGGGAAGCAAGAATTATTTTTATTGATTGGTGAAAATATATACAAAATGATCCCAAAGAAACTAAAGGGAGTTGATAGGATAATGAACCTTATGATTCTCTTAAAGGAAGGTCCCTTTTCCCTCCCATTGCAAGAATGGTCTCTCCTGAAGTAATTCCTATGGGAGCTCTCAATGGTGAGCTCTATGAACACATATGAATGTTGGATTGCTAAAAAATTTGGTAGCATACTATTCTTAGGCTTCTCCCTTGTTTTGGTCCCAAATCTAGTGATATTTATAAGCTAAATCCCATTTGTTTCCTCACCGTGTCTCATTGAATATACTTAACATTTGAGTGAGCTAGAGTGAGACAAGAGGAGCCTTTTAGAGGCTCTTTAATGCTACTTCAATGATTTAATGGCTCGAGACTGAGATACCTGATCTTGTCCTTTTGGCTAGTAGTTTCAAACTTAGTTTAATTTGTCCCATGAGCTATTGAGATACAAATTTTATGGATCCACATGACTATCAAATATTTTTTACCACGATGATCTATGAAAACTTGGTGAGGTGACTTTACATGGATTCATTTTTTAAATGGTAACCTTAGGGACCTTTTATTTTTATTGATTTGTGATGTTTTATAACATTCGTTAGTACAATTACACATTCCATTATTTAGTTTCAATCACCGTAGATATTGTAATTGAGTGTACGATTTTTTATTGATAACACTCAACGCAAGTATGTTTCCAATCAAACTTTCCAATAGGAAACACTTTCATTTTTTAGTATGTCCATGAAAATGAATTCATATGGAATGGTCCTTAGAAAATAATTTATATTTATACAAAAAAATAATATATTGAGTTACATTTTAAGAAATTTGAATAGCATATCATAGTATTTTCCAAGACTGTATGAATTCATGGCAAACACAAGGTCTAGAAATTTCTTTATTTTTTTCTCTCTAGTCTGAAACACAATGAATTCACTTTTCAAAACTTACAATTGGGTGTATGCATGGAGTTGGGTACCACTTTTTGGCAAGCGAGGATGCAACTTTGCGAAAAAAATATGCTTGATCGATCCCTTTTAAGCACTCAATTGAGTGTTTCAAGTGCTTGATCTAGCTCCCGAGGTCCTAAAAGTCATAGTTTTAGTACCCCTTCTGTAGATTTCTCTCCAACCCCATTTTGTACCCTAGTGTATTTAGGGCATAGTTTGTCCTTAAATGGTGGAGTTGATCATGTTGGATTTGTGAAAGAATCATATATCCAATGGCATATGAGTTTGAGACTTTCAAATTCATTTGATGTTTTTCATCTAGTTTATTTCAAACATAATGCTTGAAATTGTTTTTGACAATATCAAAAGGGTTGAATAAAAAATAAATAACATAAAATATATGCAGTGAAAATTTTTCAAAAAATACCAATATCTTCATTTATGAGTCCTTTTCAAAAGGGTACACTTGGTTTTTCAATTTATTTAAATAGTTGAAAAAATATTATGCGAACACGTGTGTCTGCAAAATGAAATTGTAATATTACTTCGTAAACTTCGAAAAAAAAAAATTGCATAAAAAATTAATTTTTTAATATTATATTAAAAACTCAGTTCTCTCGGTGTAGGTCGTGATCACACACACACACACACACATATATATATATTATACATTTTAGACTAAGTTATGTTAAGCAAACACACACATACCTCTTACGATGTGTGAAATTTTGCAAGGAAAAGTATTGTATTTAATGGAAAAATGATAGATTATACGACCCTAATTTTTTTTGTAAAAACTTTCATTAGGAAAAAAACATAATTCTCCACATATTTCTTTTTAACTTCGAATCAAAATTCATAATGCTTATATGAACTTTTAGGGCTTCAATTTGATGAAAAAGGAAAAGTTTGAAATTTCATCACCATATTTGGCCCAAAAGTGTAACCCATCTTCATGCATTCACCCAATTAATAGTTGGGAAAATATTCACAAAAAAAAAACTAATATATAAGAGTTCATACAGAGTTGAGAAAATGGTAGTGAGGATTTAACATTGTGAATTTGAAGTAACAAAATTACACCCAAAATGCTTTTTAATTCTCTAAGATGCATGATGGTTACTAGATAGGTTTCTTTTCTAGATTTCATGGATATAGCATGGAGATGACAAAGGATTTTTCCAATATATTTAATTAAGAGAGTACAAGAATCGATAACCTTATCATACACATTTAACAATTTGACTGATCAAACAAGAACTGTTACCTTAAAATGAAAACTCTAGCCCAAAAATCCCCCAAAAAACATGAAAGAACAACCCAAAAATGAAAACTGTGTATGGCAGAACAATGCCTTTTTTAGGGTAAATTTTCAACATTTTTTTAAAAACCATTTTTTTTTTGTAAAAAGGATGAAAAAAACACCCTCAAAACAAAAAGTGTTGATGCTAGAACGAAAAATAAATCAGGTTACAATTTTGACACTTTCTAATAATGGAAATAAAGATAAAATATTAGGACTTTGAAAAACCATAAAATTCCAACAATTCTTGGACATGATGTTAAAGTTAAAATATCATGTTTCAAAGCCTTATAATTCGAACGATTTTCATCCATGTTGTTAAAGATAGATATCTTGACTCTAATAAGCCCTAAAATTGTAATTGTTTTAAAACATAGGATTAAAGATAAAATATCATAACTCAGAAAAACCTTAAGATTTTAACAATTTTTCAACCATGGAATTAAAAACCTTAAGTTTTTAACATATTTCAACCAAGGAAAACCCAGTCACGAAGCCAAAGTACACGGAGCCGCAATCTGTTTGTAGTTCGCGTAAAGGCCGCGTTGACACCGTATTCTTCGGCCTTGTCTCGTACGGATCAATCCTAAGCCTGTGGGCACGCCACTGTATTTGTTGCGAAGTTCTTTGGCCGTGCGGGCCTCATGTCGCTCATTAGCGCTGTGCCGGATCATCAGAGGCCCGTGAGGGTTTCTGCAAAGTTTTGGCTAAGCACTGCCGCCGCCCAGCTCGTAGATGAAGGTAGCACAGAGCAAGAGATTTTCCTTTGCGGTGAAGGTACAGATCTGCTAGCAACAGTCTCAAATGGGATGAGACAGGTAGTTTTTTTGCTGTATTATGGATCTGAAGGCCGGATCCGAGCTCCAGGGGAGATATATCTCAGATATAAAGCCACGCATCCAGATCTGAAGAAATCAGCGTGCGAATCTCGATCAAATGCGCCCTGCGATTTTTTCTACTGACTTCGATTTACTTTTTTCAAGGCAGATCATGCCACAGGGCCCTTGCATGGTTTCTCTACCACTGGTAGAGAGATCTGGCTGTCACGGCCTAATCAGGCGGATGAACAAGGTTATGGAGCGAAAGGGTTTCTGCACCTCAGAGCGCTTGGAGGCAGGGCGTCTTTTGTTTCGGGATCTCCGTCTATGGAAAGTCTCCTGACCGGGCTCGGCAGGGAGGTTCTTTTGACCTCTTCGCATATGGGGCCTGTCAGGACTGAAATAAAACCCAAAAAAAAGAACGGCAGTGCCCAGAAATGCCAGATCTGCAAGAACCCTACGCCGCATCAGAAGAAAGGGGAGGCAGAGACAGCGCCCCCTTTCTTGCACCTTGAGGCAGCGCAAAGTCATGGGCAGCTAGAGCAGCCAGAACCCAGGCAACAGGTAACATCAATTTTTTCTTTTTAGATTTTCATTAAACCCCCTGTGGGGAAAACCAGACTAGTATGGGTACATGCAGAAAGCACCATTATGCAGTTGAAACAGCAAATCTGGGCATTGATGGGATACCCTGTTCAGATCCAGCATCTGGTCAGTGGTAGAAGGTCCCTTCAGGATACCAGAACCTTGAAGAACTATGATATAAGTCCAGAAACAACCATTGCCTTAAATCTTAGGCTGAGAGGAGGTGCTGTGCCTCAGGGTCATCCAGGCACCACAGGAGGAGACAAGGGGAAAAAGACAACAACTCAGCAACAACCCAAGGGAGGTTTCTCTTACAAAAATATCTTACAGGGTAATAGAGATCTAGGGTCTCCTCCAGACCAAGGTGGACATACACCTAGGCCATATATAGTAGATCAGCTTGGGAAAACCCCAACCCTCAACATTGATTCTACAGGACTAGAAGAATACGTCAAGTCATATGAAACTCAGGCCCTAATCTGTCGATTTAACAGTTTTTGGCCAAAGCCAATGGATCTCTTTCGCTGGATCTATACTAACTGGACCATGGAATGTGATATACATCTATGCTCCAAGGGGTTTTTCATTGTCAAGTTCGCATCCACAGAAGCCAGAGATACAATCATCAGTGCAGGGCCTTGGTTTTGGGGAACAACGGGTCTTTTTATGACCCCATGGTTTCCAGATTTTGACCCAAACAAAATGACTGTCTCCAGAATGCCGGTTTGGGTCCGCCTATACAACCTTCCTCTTCACTTTTGGAGTGAACGAGTTTTGGAAGGAATTGGGAACAACATAGGGAAATATATCAAAGCAGATCTGGAGAGGATTGAGGAGAGGATCTACACCTTTGCACGCATTTGTGTGGAAGTCGATCTAAGTAAAGGACTGCCGGAAAGTATAAGGCTGGTTTACAAGCAACAAAACTGGCTGCAAGGGCTAGACTATGAAAATGCTGCTTTCAGATGCAAAATCTGTAGGCAGACAGGACACCTGCAAAATACATGTCCAGAAGCCAAGAAAGCAAACAACAAAAAGAGGCAGAAAGGGAAGCAGAGAAAAGGGTGGCAATACCCCCCTCCAGACTCAGAGGATGACGAATCAGAAGCAGAGGAGGAAGCCACTCCCACAGAGAATAACGAGCCTACCCAAGGAAAAGAGACCCAAGAGGAAATCATATCAGCAAACAAGGCTTCACAACCCCATTCAGATCAGGCAGAGAAGACAAGCGAGGATCTGAGTATGGGAGGGATCAAACGGCATCACCCCTCAGATACATCAGACTCAGACAAGGATACAGGTTCACAAAAAGTAGAAACACAGTTAGTCCTAGCTACGATTGAGCCCACCCAAGGAGAGTGGCGCAAGGTCGAAAAGAAGAAGGGGAGAAAAACATGAGGTGTGAGTTTCTACTCACTGCCGGGAACCAGTTTTTCTCTGTCCCTTCCCTCTTTTTTCTTTTTTTTTCATTCTTTCTGAATGCACGGTAGCCTCGCTACGTCGCATTGTGTGCCAAAGTACACGAGCCCAATGGGCAACTTCTGAAAATGCTTCAATGCATATGCTATGTGTAACTTTTCATTTTTATAAATAAAAGGTTACCGATTTTTTCTGTGGAAAAAAAAAAACATATTTCAACCAGAAATTATGGACAAATTTTGTGACTAAAACAAGTTTAAAAATGAACAAGTAAATGAAAGATCTATGTTATTTCAAGAGTAATTTTTATTTTAAATAAACAAAATGATATACTTTTTTAAAAATCTTAGTAAGCCAACTTATCTTATCGCAACAAAACCTAAAAACTAATCATCGAAAATAAGTGTCCCCTTTCAATTAGGTATTAAAGTTTCAACATTTTAAAAACTATCTTATACCCAATGATAACAATAACAATATCATGAAATATTTATCGTATAATTTAAAAAATCAACATTAATTTTTAATATTTTTTTACTTTTAATCAAAATATCAACTTTGGTAGATTGAATATAACATAAATTATTTTTGTAATTCATTGTTGCATTGTGGATATTCTAAAGATATGAATTCTTGATAATTAAAATATATAATCCAACAAACATAGAAATGACTCATAACTTCATGTAAGATCATATGGAAGTCAAAATATTTATATAAAATGTCTTAGATATTTATTCAAAATCACTCATAGGTTCTGGCTAATCGTTAGAGTCTACATATTGAGATGAACGACTGGATACTGATGAACATGATCCATATTATCCTCTTTCATCAACTAGTGCCCCGTTTGAGTCAACATGCATGCCCACAATTTCAGGTTTCAAAAGTCTTCCAGATCTATGACTTGGTTCAACAGATTCCCATCTCAACATTGTTTCTTCTGGTAGCAACTTCTTCAAAATATATATGGTCTTGAAGCAAAGAGTTCCTCTCTTTGTTAAATTGAAGTCATAAACAAGTATGTGAACATCCTCAAATTTTAAGAGGTTTGTGCGACAATGATTTATATTTGTACCCTTTACTTTTCTCTTTCTGCCAATTTTTTTATCAACTACCATCTCTGACTTGTACACACCATTGAATGGGTAGGTATTTTTCGCATACCAATGTAGCTAAACAAATCTAATATCTTTATTTTCTTGAATGACCTTTATAACCTTAGAAACCTAGAATGTATAGCCAAGTGGATCTCCATCTGCTAAAATTGTTATCATGCGACTCTCCTTAACATCCTGAACATAAACCATGTAAAGGTATTCCATGGCTTCATGTTGTGCACATGATCTTATAGAACCAATATAAATTTATCTTTCCTCTACCTGCAGAGAATTAATATTACCTTGAGATTGTTGTTATTCAACAATGTGTCTTTCCTCGTGTTCATTTGGCATATTTAGTGGCTAAATAAATGGAGTCTTCAAAAGTGTATCTTCATTTATTGATATTGAAATGATATCATTTTGATTATTGAATTTTTTTTCCCATCAAACTAAATCAGCAACATCGCAGTACTCATATGTATCTCTAATACATCTTTTAATTTCTTCCAAGAATTCAGAATAATTTATATATCTCTTATGCCTCCATGTATTATGGAGTTCAACAAGTGATTGTAACAACAATATCTTTGATGAAAATATTGGATTCTATGGAATGAAATTAAAAAATGCTAAACCTCATGACGACCCCCATTCTACAATAGTTGAATACTTCTTGTCCCATATAAGTGTTTTCCCATCAATTTTTGATATGAAATTGATGTTGGAAGTTGATGCCATTAAGTTTTTCAATGCATTCTCCTCACCATGTTATCCCAGAATAAATCTTTGCATGTCAACAGTTTCTTCCAACACATGAAAAACAGGCTCTGGAATGTATGATTTCTTAATACATTTGATTAATGATGGAAGTATCCCAATATATCTCCTCCTAAATGTTACTTAAAAATGACTGAACATTTGATCAATATAGTCATGAGTATTCCCAAAAAGAGGGAAACTAACCTTTACCATTTTAAAAATTCCCAATTCAACAAGCATGTTTATAATTTAAAAAATCAACATTAATTTCTGATATCTTTTTACTTTTAATCAAAATATCAACTTTGGTAGATTAAATATAACATAAATTATTTTTGTAATTCATTGTTGCATTGTGGATATTCTAAAGATATGAATTCTTGATAATTAAAAGATATCATCCAACAAACGTAGAAATGACTCATAACTTCATGTAAGATCATATGGAAGTCAAAATATTTATTTCAAGTTTACCATGCAAAAATCATTTATATAAAATGTCTTAGATATTTATTCAAAATCACTCATAGGTTCTGGCTCATCATTAGATTCTACATATTGAGATGAACAATTGGATACTAATAAACATGATCCATATTATCCTCTTTCATCAACTAGTGCCCCGTTTGAGTCAACATGCATGCCCACAATTTCAGGTTTCAAAAGTCTTCTAGATCTATGAATTGGTTCAACAGATTCCCATCTCAACATTTTTTCTTCTGGTAGCAAATTCTTCAAAATATCTATGGTCCTGAAGCAAAGAGTTCCTCTCTTTGTTAAATTGAAGTCGTAAACAAGTATGTGAACATCCTCTAATTTTAAGAGGTTTGTGCAGCAACGATTTATATTTGTACCCTTTACTTTTCTCTTTCTGCCAATTTTTTTATCAACTACCATCTCTGACTTGTACACACCATTGAATGGGTATGTATTTTTTGCATACAAATGTATTTAAAAAAATCTAATATCTTCGTTTTCTTTGATGACCTTTATAACCTTGGAAACCTAGAATGTATAGCCAAGTGGATCTCCATCTGCTAAAATTGTTATCATGCGACTCTCCTTAACATCTTGAACATAAACCATGTAAAGGTATTCCATGTCTTCATGTTGTGCACATGATCTTTTAGATCCAATATAGATTTATCTTTCCTATACCTGTAGAGAATTAATATTACCTTGAGATTTTTATTATTCAACAATGTGCCTTTCCTCGTGTTCATTTGGCATATTTAGTGGACAAATAAATGGAGTCTTCAAAAGTGTATCTTCATTTATTGATATTGAAATTATATCATTTTGATTATTGAAAAAAGTTCCCCATCAAAATAAATTAGCAACATCGCAGTACTCATATGTATCTCTAATACATCTTTTAATTTCTTCCAAGAATTCAGAATAATTTATATATCTCTTATGCCTCTGTGTATTATGGAGTTCAACAAGTGATTGTAATAACAATATCTTTGATGAAAATATTGGATACTCTGGAATGAAATTAAAAAATGCTAAACCTCATGACGACCCCCATTCTATAATAGTTGAATACTTCTTGCCCCATATAAGTGTTTCCCCATCAATTTTTGATATGAAATTGATGTTGGAAGTTGATGTCATTAAGTTGTTCAATGCATTTCTCCTCACCATGTTATCCTAAAATAAATATTTGCATGTCAACAGTTTCTTCCAACACATGAAAAACAGGCTCTGGAATGTATGATTTCTTAATACATTCGATTAATGATGGCAATTTCCCAATATATCTCCTCCTCAATGTTACTTAAAAATGATTGAACATTTGATCAATATAGTCATGAGTATGCCCAACAAGAGGGAAACTAACCTTTATCTTTTTAAAATTTCCCAATTCAACAAGCATGTTTATATATCCAAAAACAACTTTATTTTTGTTTTCATGACTTGTGTTGTCTAATTGCATATACAAAACTTCAAGAAGAATATCAGACCAATGAGAAAAAAACATCATGGATTATAGTTATGGTTATATTTGCATCATTTTGAATATTTGGAGTTGTGAAGTAAAACCTTGGAAACATCTTCTCATTAAATACCATACAATCAACCAAATGAAACTGAATAAACTTTTCCTACTTTAAATTTTTTGGTGTGTGGAAAAAATGTGGTAGAAGTGTTTTCTTTTGGTCCATACCATGAATTATAAAACCCAAATATTTATTTGTATTATCATAACACTTGTTTCAATGTTTATACAATTTTTTTCTTTAACTTGTTTGCTAATTATGATGCTCTTGAAGTGATTTGACAATGGAATCTACACATAAAATAAAAGAAACCTATTAATAAATATATTTTCATTGTTTATAGCTATCCAATTTTAAAAATAATGTTATGAATGCATACCTCTTTCTGCCCCTTGACATTTATCCCTTTTCTATAAAAGAGAAGCACATGTACTGCAAACCCCCATCCTTGTATTCTTAGGATTATGAACATTGTTGAATTCATTCTTCCATATCCTTGTAAAATATGAATATCTAATAAAATTACCATCACCTTCAACACCCTCTGCATATTTTTTGTATAGGTTGTAGATTTATCGTATTGAGAAATTATTCAGAATATAAATTGTGTCTTTATTTGACATACACTCTCCATGCTTTGAAAATAAGTATTTCATCCATGACATTGCAATATTTGCTAATAGCTCAACCTATCGTCTATAACGTACTTCCAAATAAAATGTCGAATAATTTTCTAGTATTTCTTAGATTCTTGACAAACAAAAATTACCAATTGAATATAACATTTTGAAATCCTTTCTATAGTGAAATACATTCCCAATATGATAATCATAACCTACTAGTGTAGATTTCGTGCAACCCTCTAAATATGATTTTTTCATGCATTTATTGATTGACAAATATCTCTGACTTTTCTCAAAATAAAACTTTAAATCCATATGTTTCAAGCAATCCTTTAGACATCGTTCACTTAAAAACATATCACCAATATAACTTTTTCTTGTGAGATCTTTTGTCCTAATCCTTGTATAACTGGAATATTTTGGATTGATATGAAAAGGTCTACTCCTACTCATAGATATAATATTTTCTTGCAATGTCTCCATCATTTCATTATCCTTTGTAGAAGCATTTTCATCATCATTAGGAGGAATATTATCCTTACTATGATAATTTTGTACATAGTTAGGAAATTCATCACCTTCATTTCTTGAAAAATATTAATTACCATCCTCACTTGAAAGAAATTATTCACTACTGTTGTAGCCTAACTTGACTTGACTAAAGGTAAAGAGAGGTTCTGAGCAATTCAAGGTTATTGAGGAACAATTGTTAAATTTCAAGAAGACCTGTAATATGCGCAAAAGGATAACCACAAGATCAATGAGGATTCATCATCAAATGTGCACTAGAACCAAAATCGAGGAAGCATCAGCATTGGAGGTGTAATCTAAGCCAGAGGAGTAGCAAAGAAGAAAAGCGCACAGGTCAAGGTCGAGTCAGGCTTATTCACAAGCTTAGGAGAGATTAGTGCTACAGAATACCGAATAAGCTTAGAGGGTTGCACTGTGGAGAAAAAAAAGTCAGTAATCAAGATTGTTTATTCGTTAAAGGAACATATGCTAGCCTGTTGAATGAAACCATGTTCGTTATCGAAGAAATTGTATAGATTTCCCGAAGGCATAGAATTGGAGTTTTCCTTAAAAACTTAAGATTTTTGGAAGAAGCATTAAGGGGGAAAATCGACGGTGAGGATCAAGTTACAGAAATGACAGTGAGTGACGGACAGACCAGATCACATAAGATGGATGTTGCATACACAAATCGATGATTTTTTTTGTTTATTGATAAGTCTTCGCACAACAAGTGATTTAAGTTACGATGGCGCATATCGCACATCACATGCGATAAGGTTTAGCGGTGATCATAGAAGTTGGAACTTAATAAAGTGAAAAGTATAGTAAAGTTTAATTTCGCCGATTACGATTTGTGATCGGCCCCACCTCCGCTTGCCATGTCATCCATGCCTTTATCGTGCATCACACATCGCAATTTGTGGAGGGAAGGCACTAAGAAATATGTTGTGAATGCAGAAGGCCGAAATGCGATGGAAAGGCGGACACAATGCATTTTTCAGAGGTGAATAAAATATATTTCAAGTCCAAGTCTTGTGGAGGTTTATGAAGAAAAGTTGAACACGGGAGTAGACTTGGGTGGAAAGAGACCCAACGCTACGTGCAAAATTATTAAAAGTGGTTACACCTTGATAATGGAAAATGGGCTGAACACAGGTAGAAAGACTCGGGTATGTGACCCGAAGTAGAGTAAAGGAAAAGAGAAGATGGAACACAGTAGGCACATGTAGAAGGGGTAGAGTCGGGTGGCGATGCATTTATGCAAACTGTTAGGACATCACAGCCGAAACCGAAGGAGACACATCAACAATCAATATGATCCAACAAATAGATTGATGCTTCTAATTTTATTTTTATTTATTGTTAAAATATTGATATTGTAATGAAGTCTTTAATTGCAATGTAATAGGTAGTTTACACAGTTTTAGGAAGTTTTGAGTAGTTATGAGAAGTTCCAGTAGTTACAAACTATTTTTGTATGTAATTAAACCAAGGAGTAAGAGAGAAGAAGAGGAGTTTTGGACCTCTTGGGGACTACATTTTGTACTTGTTTTTCTGATGGGTGAATGAAAGAAGCAACAAGTTTCCTGTAACTGTTGATGGTGATTCATGTTTCTTGTGCCATTTTATGTGGTTTCTTCCTTGAATGAAGTGAAGTAAAGAAGCAACTGGTCTTCGATTTACATTTGTAAGTAAGAGTTAAATAGCCTTAATAAGCGCTCCTTCACTCCATTTCTTCTCCCTTCACAAATTCTCTATGAAACTTTAAAGTAATAGATTCTGTGTTTACAACATATTATTTTGAGTTTCCCCTCTCTTCACAAAGTCTCTCTGAAACTTTAAAGTAATAGATTTTGTGTTTGGGCAGATATGTGAAGATGGGTTACACTTTTGTGAGAATTGGGGGAGGAAAATTTTTTTCAGCAATAGTTCGGCCGAACCTTTTATAAAGTTCAGCCGAAATATTTAATAGTTCGGCTAAACTTTCTTAGAAAGTTCGGCCGAAATTTTGCTTCTGTTTAGATTGACAGCACACTGACAGCGTGTGCAAATAGAATTTTTGATAGATATGGGAAAACCGGCAACAAAATTTTGACCGAACTAGTTGCTATAAATAAATCGCCCGCGAAGTTTATTTGTTTACCGGTCTGTTTGTTTGCGCGTTTTTCTGTCTGTGCTGCTGCTGGTCTATTTGTTCACGCGTTTTTTTCTGTGCTGCTACTTCCGTCCGTGCTGTTGGTCTGCGGCGACTTCAAGCGACTGCAATACCAGGTATTTGTCCTGTTCTTTATTCAACATATTCGGCATGCTCTTTATCTGTGTTAGTAGTTATGTATTTGTAGTGCTGTCTGTTGCTTCAGCTGTAGGAGTGATGTTAGATGTATCATGTGAATGTCAAGATTTAAATATTTAACAGTGGTAAATATCATATGCACTACAAAATTACCCAAATTAATACATCATTCTATGGAATTTTTGTTATTTTTTGTGAAGGTGAATAATGCATGCATGATAAATACCTCAAGATGTAATGAAATAGCCATCCATATGTTTACATAATAAAACCAACATTGGACTTCAACTAGACACAGTACATCATCATGACTAAATTACATATTTGTAGCCCCAAATTCTGTGAAACACGGGAACAAGAGGCTCACAAAATATCCAATTAAAATTCATATTCTGAGCACTTGATTGGGAAAATGTTCTATACTAGTATTTGATATGATGGAAACAAAGTTTGTTTTCTGGCAGGAATGGTAAACTGTGCTTCTCCTCAATTGCCTTTAGTATAGTTTTAATATAATCTAATGCCTAGTCAGGATCATAAAAAAATGATATTCTGCTAGCATTCTTCAAGGGAAATTTCTACTTTAAAGGGCCTCTTTTTTCCGAGTTTAAGGGCAGGACATGGGTAAAAATAACCTCTTTACTGTTTTTGTAAACCTTTTAACATTGTCCAATCTGCTAAGTGTTTTAAGTACTGAAACAAGGGCTAGCTTCCATCATGATCAGTAGCCGTGATTAGGTTCAGTAGTTGTGATTAGGTAGGTGCAGATATTGCTATGTTACCCTTTCTGTCATGTTTCCTTTCAACCATTTCTTTTATAATGTAACTAGTTTTTAGTATCATTTTCTGTCATTTCTTTTATAATCTAACTAGTTTTTAATATTATGATATAGTTGGATTCATTACATTCACTTTCATAATCTAGTTAAGATTCTAATTTCATATTATTTAGAGCTAATCATATCTTATTTTGAAATATAGTCTAGTTGCTATTTCACTAACATGGTAGCTATATTTACTCATATCATTTCATATTTTAGTTGCTTTGTTTTCAGTAGTTGGGAAATTTCTACTTTGAAGGGCCTCTTTTTTCTGAGTTTAAGGGCAGGACATGGGTCAAAATAACCTCTTTACTATTTTTGTAAACCTTTTAACATTGTCCAATCTGCTAAGTGTTTTAAGTACTGAAACAAGGGCTAGCTTCCATCATGATCAGTAGCCATGATTAGGTTCAGTAGTTGTGATTAGGTAGGTGCAGATATCGCTATGTTACCCTTTCTGTCATGTTTCCTTTCAACCATTTCTTTTATAATGTAACTAGTTTTTAGTATCATTTTCTGTCATTTCTTTTATAATCTAACTATTTTTTAATATTATGATAGTTGGATTCATTACATTCACTTTCATAATCTAGTTATGATTCTAATTTCGTATTATTTAGAGCTAATCATATCTTATTTTGAAATATAGTCTAGCTGCTATTACACTAACATGGTAGCTATATTTACTCATCTCATTTCATATTTTAGTTGCTTTGTTTTCAGTAGTTGGGCATGCTTACTCCCTGTCCTAAAATTATTCTCTTATAGGCATTGATTTAAAAAAAATCTCGACACATAATGGCGTAATATTTGTAAAATATATAATCATGTAGTCCCTATTTTTAACTTTATAAAAATAACTCAATGGAGTTACCTCAATTTCACACCAATGTAACATGACTCACACAAGAAGTTGATATATAATAATTTACAAACTATTCAATCTAGTCATACAAAATAAAAGTAATTAGAATTATCACAAGCCTTTAATATCTTGTCACAACAATTGAATGGCTTATGTTTAGCATTTTTCCACTCTTCATAGATTTAGAAGAATTACAATCTAGGAAGACTAGAAAAAAATTGCGAAGTTTTAACCAATATTCTAATCACAAAAACATAAAAGTAGTTAGATTAGCAAGTACACATACAAAAAAGAAATCCTAAATACTACATCCAAAAATTTTGTTGAACAAAAAAAGTAATAAATAATAACAGAAATACTTTTCCAAATCAGAAGGCATTGCAGACAGAACAAAGTATCAACAACGTGCACATGGAAGCAATTTATCAAGAGGTTCCATACAGATAACTTCAATGGAAACACACTCACCTGAAATATTCCCTTTATTAGTCTCAATGGTTGGACCATCATTGCTGGAATTTCCAAAAGCATCTTCTCATCTTCCCTAATTAGTGTAGATCCATGCAAGACCATGGAATTGTTGGAAATATCCTTGATATTACTAGATTTAACTGAGTCCAATGTCGATTCATCAGGCGATTTAGATTTATCCTCTGAAGATTAGAAAACATGCTCTAAATCATCCTTTTTATCTTTAGTGATTTCAAAATCACTTCTAGTTCCTTCATCTTCATGTCCTCCTTCAAGCAAAATTTCTTGTGGCAATAACAAAGAAGGATTTGCAGGAAGAGAATTTCCCATTGAACTTTCATCCTCATTGTCAGAATTCCTCCTCCCTTCGATGTTATGTTTACCCATAGGTTGAAAATCATCATAATTTGTAGTTTCTCCTTTATGTGATGTTCCACTATAGTTCCTCTTGACATGATGCCATGGACCCTCCAAATATATGCTCTAGTTAGATTTCTCTCTCCCATCTGTCATTTCTTCTTGAAGGAAGGTGGTCATTCATTAGGAGGGACTTTTACCATTTTTTAGGTATGATTTTGCTTATTAATTTGTGGGATACTAATATGAATCAAAGGGTGATCTAAATGATTGACCGATCTTCATTGTATTCTTGTTCCCTCACTTTATGATTGAACACCATGTGATTACAGATTCAACTTATATAAAAGCTATAGTATAAGGAAATCTAGAAGTCCAAGAATAGTGATGGAAACATAAGCAATAGAGGAATTATCCTAATCAATGATATTGGTCTAATTCAACATATGGGGTCTATAGTACTTGATTATTCATTACGGATATTCCTAGGAGCTTATAGCTAGTATTACAAAACAATCTTATGCGTGCTTTATTACTTAATACATGGGATTTATAGACGATGTTTACGTAATAAGGTAAGATTAATCTCTTATAGAGGTAGTTTACTTAATATCAGTGTATTCCATAGGTATAAGTACATCCATAATCTCTGATGTGGTGACCATGATATCATTACATCGTTACAGATAAGCTAATGTGATTAACTTCTTACAGTAATACGATTATAGTTTACTCTATGTAGGTGTACACTAGTTCATTTGATTACTGGTATCATATCGAACTGGGGAAGGGCCAAAAACCATATAGAAAGGGAGTAAAACTGTGTGCCCCAATGTTTCTATAACCTGAACTAATCAACCTTAATATAACCTAAACTAATCAACTTGAACTAATCAACCTAAACTAATCAACTTGAAATTATACCTTCTGAGTTAGCCATGTTAACCTTAATATAACCTGAACTAATCAATGTGTTATTTTGTACCATGTGTTATTGTGTACCATGTAGCTAGAAATATTAAACTAGATATAAGTTTATGACAATTATGACAAGTGTATTGTTTTTTCAACCTTATGTTCTTTTTCATTATTATGTCTTTAGGTTTGGAGTAGGTGACACGAGTCCCTTTATCCCTCTATTATAAGTGGGTTATGGTTTGCTTGACAATTATGAAAAGTGTATTGTTTTTTCATCCTTATGTTCTTTTTCAATATTATGTCTTTAGGTTTGGAGTAGGTGACACGAGTCCCTTAATCCCTCTATTATAAGTGGGTTATGGTTTGCTTTGTCTCATTGTTATGGTATAGTGATTTGTGATCCAGAGCAAACTTTTTAGTAATTTCAACTTCAAAATTTTGATTTTTAACTAAGAAGTTAACATCTTTATGCTCACACATATTTTTATAACATATGTAATAGATATACCTTAATATAACCCAGGAACTAATCAACCTGAACTTATACCTTCTGAGTTAGCCATGTTAACCTTAATATAACCTAAACTAATCAATATGTTATTTTGTACCATGTGTTATTGTGTACCATGTAGCTAGAAATATTAAACTAGATATAAGTTTATGACAATTAGGACAAGTGTATTGTTTTTTCATCCTTGTGTTCTTTTTCATTATTATGTCTTTAGGTTTGGAGTAGGTGACACGAGTCCCTTTATCCCTCTATTATAAGTGGGTTATGGTTTGCTTGACAATTATGACAAGTGTATTGTTTTTTCATCCTTATGTTCTTTTTCATTATTATGTCTTTAGGTTTGGAGTAGGTGACACGAGTCCCTTTATCCCTCTATTATAAGTGGGTTATGGTTTTCTTTGTCTCATTGTTATGGTATAGTGATTTGTGATCCAGAGCAAACTTTTTAGTAATTTCAACTTTAAAATTTTGATTTTTAACTAAGAAGTTAACATCTTTATGCTCACACATATTACCTTTGCTTTTTATTCTCTCTTACACACAGATATATATATATATATATATATATATATATATATATATGAAGAGATGATCCCATTTTCTTAAATTTTATTCATAGATCAAATGTCATTTAAATACAATATTTATCATAATGTACAATGATTCATTCCATATTATTTATAAATTTTTTCATTAAAAAATGAACCCTTTAAATGATGAACCTAGTTAATGCTTCTTCTTCATGAAGAAGACTACTTTATCTTTCAATTTGAATTTGATGATGGTCCTTTGTTATCTTTCTTGACTACTTCAAATTATTGACACAATCATATGCTTCTTGTTACTCTTTTTATTCCTTCCTTATATTGTATTCTTCCCCTTAGATATTGTGTACCCTCCCACATAGATATTGCACTCAATTTTGATGGTCCTTTGTTATCTTTCTTGACTACTTCAAATTATCAAATTATTGACACAATCATATAGATATTGCACTCAATTTTGATGGTCCTTTGTTATATTTCTTGACTACTTCAAATTATTGACACAATCATATGCTTTTACCTTAATATCTTGTAGAGCCCATTTCATCCAAAACACTCAAAAATAAGTAACTACTATGTATTCCACTTCTACTCTAGATAGAGAAAGTAACGACTCTTTCTTGCTTAACCATTAAACCAAAGACTCTTCTAAGTAGAATTATACATTGTCCACTTGTACTAAATTCACAAGCCTAGTTGAATCTCTATATGTTTTCAATATAAATTTCTCACATGTAAATTTGTCAATGTAAATTTCTCAACTTCTACAAGTTTTATAGGCAGAGTCTGTAAAGGGCCAGGTAGCCTCTGGATCTCATCTTTTATGGAAGGTGACATATCTAGTAAATGCCCCTACAATCAATCTCTGGAATAGATCTAAATAGAAGTTATTCATTTTAATATCCATAAAACACAACCACTTTAAGTTAAACTATTTACATGCACGTCATTTCTCCCACAAACTAAAGGCTTCCTCCCATTAATTTTAGATGTGAATTCTACCATAAAATTTTTAAGTCAAACTTTAACATAAACCATGAACATGTCATTTGCAATAAATGTCAATTTAATATCTAAATTCACATATGTTTAGTGGTGTCATTGTTTCACTTCCGATATTATGTTGCTTACCTTGATGAACAGGTGGAACTTTGCTGGGAGGCCTCTCTATTTTTTGACTCTTTGCTCATACTGTCAAAGGTCGTTATATGTTATATGGGCTATACTGTATAATTATTAACTACATATCTTCATATAGAACTTGCAAATAGTATGGTGGAAAACAAACATAATAATTTATTAGGACATCACAACTTGCTAATCAGTTATTAGACTACATATCTTCATATAGAACTTGCAAATTTAGCATGATGGAAATGTGAACTAATTAGTTATTAGACTACATATCTTCATATAGAAAGTTTGTAAATAGCATGATGGAAATGTGAAATTGCAAATAGTATGATGGAAATGTGGATCTCAAAGAAAAGTCATGATTAATGCTTCTAGAAACCAAACATAATAATGTATTAGGACATGCTCCTTTAACTTGAAAATAGTACATGGTCGAAATGTGGATCTCATGACTCTTCATGATTAATGCTTCTAGAAAACAAACATAATTTAATGTATTAGGACATAATTTAATGTATTAGGACATGCTCCTTTAGGCTTGGTGGAATTACCTTTGCTTTCATGATTAATGCTTCTAGAAACCAAACATAATTTAATGTATTAGGACATGCTCCTTTAGGTTTGGTGGAATTACCTTTGCTTTTTATTTCTCTCTTACACACACACATATATATATATGAAGAGATGATCCCATTTTCTTTTTTATTCATAGATCAAATGTCATTTAAATACAAGATTTATCATAATGTACAATGATTCATTCCATATTATTCATAAATTCATAATGTACAATGATTCATTCCATATTATTCATAAATTTTTTCATTGAAAAATGAACCCTTTAAATGATGAACCTAGTTAATGCTTATTCTTCATGAAGAAGACTACTTGATCTTTCAATTTGAATTTGATGATGGTCAGGTTTGTTATCTTTCTTGACTACTTCAAATTATTGACACAATCATATGCTTCTTGTTACTATTTTTATTCCTTCCTTATATTGTATTATCCCCCTTAGTTATTGTGTACTCTCCCACATAGATATTGCACTCAATTTTGATGGTCCTTTGTTATCTTTCTTGACTACTTAAAATTATCAAATTATTGACACAATCATATAGATATTGCACACAATTTTGATCCAGTCCTTTGTTATCTTTCTTTACTTCAAATTATTGACACTTGATTGAATATAGATATTGCACTCAATTTTGATGGTCCTTTGTTATCTTTCTTGACTACAAATTATTGACACAATCATATGCTTTTTGTTAGTCTTTCTATTCCTTCCTTATATCTATTCTCCCCCTAGATATTGTGTACTCTCCCACATAGATAAATTACACTCAATTTCATAGGCTCTTCTTTTGAAGTCAAATATATTGTATTCTCCCCCTTAGATATTGTGTACTCTCCCACATAGATATTGCACTCAATTTTTATGGTCCTTTGTTATCTTTCTTGACTACTTCAAATTATCAAATTATTGACACAATCATATAGATATTGCACACAATTTTGATGGTCCTTTTTTATCTTTCTTTACTTCAAATTATTGACACTTGATCATATAGATATCATATAGATATTGCACTCAATTTTGATGGTCCTTTGTTATCTTTCTTGACTACTTCAAATTATTGACACAATCATATGCTTTTTGTTATTCTTTCTATTACTTCCCACATAGATATTGCAATCAATTTCATAGGCTCTTATTTTGAAGTCAAATATATTGTATTCTCCCCCTTAGATATTGTGTACTCTACCACATAGATATTATGCTCAATTTCATAGGCTCTTTTTTTGAAGTCAAATAAGTGGCAATAATTTACAAGAACTATCCCTAATTTGTTTCTCACATGTTCAAATGGTTCTCTAACAAGATAATTTACAAGAACTATTCCTAATTTGTTTCTCACATATTCAAATGCTTCTCTAACAAGAGGCTTTGAAGGATCTACAACCTCCAGTTGAAGGATGAAGGGAAAGGACCTTCAAAGTACAACCAAAGGTTGAAGGATCTACAACCAAAGGTTGAAGATCATTAAACCAAAGGTTTAATAATACAACCTTGAGTGATTCCATGGGTCCTCTACACCCTTCACATGGTGAAATTGGGATAGGTCTAGTGTTTACTTCTACAAGTTCTATAGGCAGAGTCTGTAAAGGGCCAGGTAGCCTTTGGATCTCATCTTTTATGAAAGGTGACATATCTAGTAAATGCCCCTACAGTCAATCTCTGGAATGGATCTAAATATAAGTTCTTCATTTTAATATCCATAAAACACAACCACTTTAAGGTAAACTATGTACATGTGTCATTTCTCCCACAAACTAAAGGCTTCCTCTAATATCCATAAAACACAACCACTTTAAGGTAAACTGTGTACATGTGTCATTTCTCCCACAAACTAAAGGCTTCCTCCCATTAATTTTAGATGTGAACGTCAAAATTTAAGATAAACAACACACATGTCATTTACCTCATGATCTTGTGTCATTTTTCTCATGCATTTGCAATAAATGTCGATTTAATATATATATTTTTATTGAATTTGTTTTTTCAGGGATAAGAAAACCATTAAATATGGTTGAAAAATGGAAATTATGCATAGAAGTTTCTTGCTATCCCAATCCAGGGAAAGTAGTGATTACATATGTGCTTTCCAATATTGTGACTAGCAAAGTCGTCCAAAGGAAAATGAATATACCGAGAAGAACAACAAACAACGAGGCATATTATATTGGATTGATAGAAGGCTTGGGAACAACGATGAAGTATGGATCAAATGGAATTGTAGTTTTCACCAATTCTGAACTTGTGTGCAACCAGATGAATGGCGTGTGCCAAGTTAAAAATGAGAGGCTAAAAGAACTGCATGGAATAGCAAACAATATTGTTAGCCAATTTCAATTTTTTAGTATAAGGCATTGTACAAATGTGAATAAGATGTCTGCTAATCTATTGCATGGGGCAATGCCAATTCATGATTCATCTATCAAAGATGAATTAGAATTATACAGAGCAATGCCAATGCAAGATTCATCTCTCAAAGATGAATTGGTTTTGAGATGCTTTTCTTCAAAAATTCAAGATTCATCTCTCAAAGATGAATTAGTGTTGAAACACTCTCCTTCAAAATTTATTCATGGACATTGTAACATATCTTGGATATGTGTGTGTTGTGTACTTATAAATGCGTCTTTTTTAATGACCATGTGTTTTTTTCAATTATATACCAAGTGTGCTCCCACCACACCATGTAAAGCGCAACTTGGTGAACTTCACATTTGCAACAAGTGGTGAACTTCACATTTTTATAAAATTAAAATGTGGGGACTTCAAGAAATTTTTGTTTAAATGGAGTTTGTTTAAATGGAGTTTCACGCTTCTTTTTTAATGACCATGTGTTTTTTTCAATTTTATACCCAGTGTTCTCCCACCATGTAAAGCACAATTTGGTGAACTTATCATTTTTATAATTTCTTTTTTGCTTAAATTGAGTTTCACACATCAATTATTTCTTTGAAAGTTGTGTTCTACAT
This sequence comes from Pinus albicaulis, assembly GCA_034641835.2. Taxonomy (NCBI): domain Eukaryota; kingdom Viridiplantae; phylum Streptophyta; class Pinopsida; order Pinales; family Pinaceae; genus Pinus; species Pinus albicaulis. The sequence goes on along the minus strand of JAXQQM020083407.1, from coordinate 140,769 downwards.
AATTTGTGTACACTAAATTACAAATTGATTTTCTAAAATCTATTTTGTGTAAATGTCCACCAATAGATATATATATCATGGAGGATGAACGATGAAGATCAACCGAATCCCATATGGGGGTTCAGGGATCGGGGGATGTTCACAGTATTTAAATATAATCTTAAATCTCCATACAAGTGTACATATGGAATTGATTTTTTATTAACTTTGTGAGTTAAATTAGTTGTTAATAAATTTCATTTTTTATTTTTTAGGAGCTAAGAGGAGAAGGGTCTCTACTCCATCCATGGAGCGTTCCCATGGTTCACCCAGTCGTGGTATGATTCACGCAATTTAATCAATGAATATGTATATGTATTTATATGTACACATGAATGTATTTTTCAATTGATTATAAATTCGTATTTGTTTATGAAGCTTCTCTCTCGTCTCGAGAGGTTGGTGGTGGTTCAAATCCACTTAGAGGGCCATCAATGAGTGGTAGCAGGTTGCATGAAGGGGGTGATATTTATTCCCCCGAAGGCCACTCAACAGCTATTGGTTCTCAGTAGGGTAATTTTGGGTCTGGTTCTTAGCAGGGTCATTCTGGGTTTGGTTCTCAGTAGGGTCATGTTGGAGAAGATGCTAACCAACAACGTCAAGGTTGCCCTCAATTTCAATATTTTTTTCATTAAATTTGTACAACTTTTTTTACATGTGTTTTTTCTAATATATGAAATTATATATATTGATACAAAGGCCGAAAATGTTCCAACTAGTGGTCAAAATAGACGCAGGGCAAACCGCTACATTCAAGAATAAGGTTGTCTACCCAGCACAACTTATCCAGCCGAAATTACTGATATACCATGGGAAACAAACATGGTGCAATGCACCTTACAAAGGTGTGAAATACTTCATGAAAAATTGTAGAGAGATCTCGTGGTTTTGTCTCTACCTGCTGAGAGTCGATAAAGCCTTGAAATAGTTACACATTCATTGGGCAAAATTGTAAATGTGTACAAAACTCTTGGGCCAATGACTGATACATTTGTAGAAGTGATGAGAAAGAGAAAGGAAACAGTAATGGCTCCAGATAAATGGGAGGATGTAAAACAAAAAGTTAAAAAATATGTGACCAAGTCAATGTTTAATTTCAATGAAGGGCCAAAAAGAAAAATGTTGAACGTGCAATATTTCAAGCACCCAAATATAGCTCGCTATTTGTATGATAAGCACCTTGAGGCCTATGGAAGGCTCCCATGGAACGATGAGGTTCTTGTTTATTTTGCAAAAATTTTTTACGAAGAATTTGTTTGGGTATGAAACCCAACTACAATGACCTTTCGTTAGAATTTTTTGGCCCAGGGAAAGGTCGATTATATGACTGTAAGGGCGCTAAGCGAGATGTGGAGTTTCCTTGCCCTAAGCCGCTATTGGTGAGTCGACCTTTTCGGGTTGAAACTCTGCGATCAGAAATGGATGCGACTTCTCAAATAAGTCGAGAAGCAAGGGATGTCATGATCAACAATGTTTACAGCGGATTGGGTGGAGTCGATGTTTGTTTAAATCGACAAAGAGCACATGAAAATGCACGTGCCAATTTTGTGTATTGTACAGATGAAGAGATTGACAACATAAATGTTGAAGATCTCCGAATATATGCAAAAAATTGTCGCAATGGTTTGCAAGACCTAATTCTTCATGAGGAAGAGGGCACCGGAATGATATGTGTTAATGACCTTAGGGTTTGAAATTATTTTAACATACATATACATGTGTGCAATTTGTAATAAATACATGTGTATGTACATGTATACATTTATTTGTATGTACATTAATCTAACAAAAATGTATGATTATATGTTAAAACACCATTTGCAGTTCTCACACATGATGCATGACGAAAATGTTAATATCACGTTCGAGACCTCTGGTTCAAACAATGCAGATGGGTCTGACCATCAAGATATGTTGGCAAATGTTAGTGTTTTTTAAGTGATATTTTAAAATAAATAATTGTGCACACATGTACATGTATGTATATATAATGATAAAATGTTTTAACAGATATCGATTCCGTCCGATGTTTTTGGGATGGCAGTACCTTCTTCTTCCTTGGGAGATGTACCTTCTACTTCCTTAGAAGATGAGCCACAAGTATGGACAATTTTTCACTTTTAAAATTTATGTTTAAAAGTTTTATATATATATATATATATTCCACCTTAAAAAGTTCCATTAAAAATTGATATATATATATATATATATATATGAGTTATTTTAAATTTTTTGAATTTAGGTTCCTATAGAAGATTTCTTTAATCCACGGACTCTAGCGACAGAGATAGGAACATCCACACCATTTGAACAAGTTGTCTTTAACTTTTTTTTAATATTATTGAAAATAAGTTTATATATGTACACGTGCATTTTCATTTGAAAGTTTTTAATATATATATATATATATATATATATATAACTGTACATGCATATTGTACAGTTTACATTGTAGATGTTCCTATGGGGGCGGAACTTGTTCATCAAATGGAGAGGGAACCTCATGAGGTGTTGCATAATTTTTTTGTTATATTTTTTTTTTTACATTAAGTTCTAGATATATATTCTCACTCATTTTTAAAACATCAAATTTTAATGTTCAAGTACATGTGCATTGTGTATGTAGGTTTCCCATGATGCTTCACATGATAGTGCGCGGATTGAGACCCTGATAGGAAAGACGCTAGATCCATCTCTATTTGATGGACATGATTTGTAGATTTGATTTCAAGATTTAGATAGTCTTAAATTTTCTTTTTTATATATTATCTAGATGCACTGTCATATATATATAACTTGATACAGTTTGATACTTGTGAGATCTACAATTTTTGGACATATTTTATTACAGTGTTAATATAATTTGTTTTGTTCCAAAAAGTTAATTTTTGGATGGTTTTAGTACTTTTGGCATGTGAATGTGAAGTAATGTTGTTATATAATTTGTTTGGTTTTTAAAACTATTTTGGATAATTGAACTACTAGTAATGTTGTCATCTATAAATTAATGTTGTCATATGAACTACATTTGGCATGTTATGTAATGATGTGTTATAATTTGTTTTGTTTTTAAAATTTAAGTTTTGTTTTTCTTCTGAACTACATTTGGCATGTTATGTAATGATGTGTTATAATTTGTTTTGTTTTTAAAATTTAAGTTTTGGATGCTTGAAGTACATTTGGCATGTGAAGTAATGTTGTGATCTATAATTTTTTGTTAAATTAAAAGTTAAGTTTGGATGGTTTCAATCTACATTTGGCATGTGATATAATGTTAAATGTTTTTATTGGATAGTTGAACTATAATTGGCATGGCATGTGAAGTAATGTTATGTATGATATAATCAAAAAGTTTTTAAAACTCAAGTTTTGGATGGTTTCAATCTACATTTCGCATGTGATATTTAATGTTTTAATGTTGCACGATATATAATCAAAAAGTTTTTAAAACTTAAGTTTTGGATGGTTTCAATCTACATTTGGCACATGTGGTATATAACGTTAAATGTTTCTATTGGATCTAGTTGAGCTATAATTGGCATGGCATGTGAAGTAAAGTTGCACGATATATATAATCAAAAGTTTTTAAAACTCAAGTTTTGAATGGTTTCAATCTATATTTCGCATGTGATATTTAATGTTTTAAATGTTTAATATTTTAATGTTGCACAATATATAATCAAAAAGTTTTTAAAAGTTTTGGATGGTTTCAATCTACATTTGGCACATGTGGTATAATGTTAAATGTTTCTATTGGATAGTTGAACTATAATTGGCATGGCATGTGAAGTGATGTTGCACGATATATATAATCAAAAAGTTTTTAAAACTCAAGTTTTGGATGATTTCAATCTACATTTCGGATATGATATTTAATGTTTTAAATGTTTTGATATAATGAACTAAATGTTTTGATCTAAGTTTTTGATGGTTTCAATCTACATTTGGCCAATGGAAGACCCCATGCGTAGACAACAGATGCGTTGCAGAAGGGGAGGTGGGGGTAGGGATGGAGGGGTTAGGAGTGCTGGCTCTCGCCCTCCTCTTTCCATCCATGACACAGGTAGCCACCCTCCTCCAGCAAGCAATGAAGCACAATTTCACTTCTCCAGCGCTATGGTTAGACCGTGAATTACATCGACCATTTCCATCTCTTTTCAGGAGGAGCCGCAAGATGAAGGTGGTTCTAGTTCTAGGAGGCGGTGGAGAAAGTCCACCATCCCAGCCCATCAACTCCAGGAAACCGAAAGTTGGCAGCTCTTCCAGTCAAATCCACCTTGACGAGCTCTAGCAGCGATGGCGCGAGCAACGACAACTCCTCCCAGCACTCCAAGGGAGTAGATGATGATCTGGAGGACTACGGTTGTCCAATTGTGGAGGAGAATCCTCCTACACACATCGATAGCTAGCCTGATGTCAGGTCCTCTTTAGCTTTTTCCCGGTTATGGGCAGTCCCTTTTCTGTTTTTTTGATTCATACCCCCTCTGGTGTTGGCTAGTTAGGCAACCCAGGAGATGGGTCTTTCTATGTATATTATGTTCATTACAGTTGTATATATGTGTAAATCCTTTGATTTTGATTTACTGTTAAATGTTAAATGTTTTGATATAATGTTAAATGTTTTGATCTAAGTTTTGGATGGTTTCAATCTACATTTGGCTTAGATAGAAGACTCCCATGTGAAGTATTTTTTTGATTGAATAAAAAAGAGTAAAGAAGTAGTTGTATATATGTAAATCCATTTAATTTTTATTTAATGTTATTTAAATGTTAAATGTTTTGATCTAAGTTTTGGATGGTTTCAATCTACATTTGGCCTAGATGGAAGATACTCCTATTTGAAGTATTGCTTTGATATATTCAAAAAGATTAAAGTAGTTATATGTAAGTCCCTTTAATTTTGATTTAATGTTAAATATTTCAAGATATAACATGTTAAATGTTTTGATTTAAGTTTTGGATGGTTTCAATCTACATTTGGCCTAGATGGAAGACTCCCATGTGAAGTATTGTTTTGATTTAATAAAAAAGAGTAAAGAAACTTAGTTATATGTAAATGCCTTTAATTTTGATTTAATGAACTAAATGTTAAATGTTAAATGTTTTAATCTAAGTTTTGGATGGTTTCAATCTACATTTGGCTTAGATAGAAGACTCATATGTGACTTGTAAATTGTTTTGATTTAATCAGAAAGTTTTTAAAACTCAAGTTTTGGATGGTTGAAGTACATTTGGAATCTTAAGATTGCTTTTGATCTCTACATGTAGTCTTGTTTGAATGAAAAAATTTCCAATAGGAAGAACATAGCTTTTCAATGCAACTAACCATGTATCAATTGAGCTCTAATTGAAAAAAGAGTTTAAAGAAGTAGATATATGTAAAAATTATCCCTTTAATTTTGATTGGAAATATAAGTCTAGTACATATATGTTTGTTGAATTTGGGTCAATGTCATTAATGCACTCAAATAGGTAGCCTTGTTGATTTATAATTTGGTAAATTGATGAAATTCAGTTAATTTCATTCTAGAACATAGAACATATATCCGACCATTGGACAGACAAATTTGGTACTAGATTTTCAATCAGGAATAGAGATGTGGGTCAAATCCCACCAAAAGTCGGAGAAGTGCTCCAAGTCTCTTGTCTGAAAGGAATCTTCGTACAAAAATATACTGTGGATGATTTATTTACATTGCACGGATAATTTTTACTAGAAAAGCTCACAAGAAAAATTGGGCACATTAAGTTTGTGTATATATCCAGTATGATTTTTCATCAATGAAAATAGAAAAACTAATTTTAGTTAAAATTGCATTCTAGAACATATATATTGAGTACATTTAAATCATTTTTCATCAATACACATAGTAAAACTACTTGAAAAATTAATTTCATTCTAGAATGTATATATATATCCAATATGTAAGTAACATTTTTCATCGATGCACATTGAACATATCCGACCATTGGAAAAACACATTTTGTACTAGATTTTCAATCAGGAATAGAGATGTGGGTCAAATCTCACCAAAATTCAGAGAAGTGCTTCGAGTCTCTTGTCTAAAAGGAATATTCATACAAAACTATACCGTGAATGATTTATTTACATTGTGGATACATTTTACCAGAAAATCCAACTAGCTTTTCATCAATGCACATAAGAAAAACTAGTTCCAGTTAATTGCATTCTAGAACATATATATTGAGTACACGTGAATCATTTTTCATCAATGCACATAGTAAAACTACTTGAACAATTAATTGCATTCTAGAACATATATATATATATATATCCTTGATACATGTAACATTTTTCATCAATGCACATGTATATATCCTTGATACTTTCAGTTGATACTAGAGCACGTGCACATGTACCAAAACAATTTGTACATGTGCAAACACTTGCACAAATAACATAAGCAGCTCAATTTTTAGTTTCAAGTGTACTGGAAGTTCTAAAACATATTTAATCCAAAGAGAATAAATTGTTGGGCAATTCAATCAAAAAAATTCCAATGGAATGCCATCTTCAATAATTCATTCATGATCGGATTTTGACATTTTCCATTTCTTAATTTTCGTTTTTCTCTTTGATTGAACCTCTATCAACTTTATGCGTGTTGCACACACCAAGTGACTATATTGACAACTTATGGAATCAGGTTCATAGTCTTCAAAGTAAACAAAGTCCCCACTTTGATTAGTTTGTTTGAAAAAATAACCTTTCAGTATAATAGATCCTCTGTCATATTGAAATCCATGATCATTATAGTTTTCTAATAATTTCATTTTTTGTTCAGTGCAACGCATCAAATAATACTTAACATTTTCATCGTTGTCAATAGGTGCAATTATAGCAAAAAAATATCCTGCATAATAAAACAAACTTTAAACAAAATTATACATATTTAAATTTATTTCTAGATCTTTAAATCATTAGAAAGAAATTCAAATGTTACCTTCTCTAACAAGATCAGAAACTCGATCACCATCGAATGATATTGTAGTTTCCTCTGATTGCATTTTTTCAAACATTGCAACAGACATTTTTCCCTTTGTATTTAGCTCTGTATGTTTCCAATCTTTTACATACATGTTGTTTTTACAAACGTCATTGGATTTTGTGTTGTCTATGCAAACATCACAAAAACAAGAATATTTTCTTTTATCCAATGCAAACACATTTCTGGACGACTTTGTTTTAATTGAATGCAATTTTCAAGTCCCTTTTATTGTTTCAGCATCATTTCCAATTGATCTATCTACGTCTTCGATCCCAATATGCCAGAAAAACCTTTATATAGAAAATTAAAAGAAGAATTTGTAAATATGATATCAAAATACAATCAAAGATAATCATTGCACGATAAATGTACACAATGTTTAAAATTAGATTTCCAATAAAAATTAAATTGAATGTACCTTCGCACTTCCCTTGATGGGTTAGTCTCATGGCTTAGAGCAGCGATGCACCATTGAACAACTTCTTTAGCGTTCACAAGTCGGCTTGCAGAGTGGTTCATTTGATATCTTCGAAGTGCTCGTTTTATGCATGCTCCTGCACCGTCATGTTCTCCTTTTCCATGGCCAGTCTCAAAGAAATTCCAACAATGTTTAATGCATGTTTTCTTATGAAGACAACACAACCAAAAGAATGATCGTGCAGATTTGAATTGACCTGCGCATCCGTCTGACCATATCCAATTTTCATTGAATGTTATTCCACGATTTTTCAATGAATCATAAATTTTTCCAAAACAATGTTGTACAAAACATGTATCATGTGTACGATCGTCACTGATATAAAAGTGATATTCTTTAATGATATGTCGATTTTCACTCATGCTTTCTATATGATCGACGTTTTGTTCAGCATGTCTATATAGAATATGGACGAGCATGGAGACTTGGTCAGAATGATAGTATTCACTCTGAATTTCTTTTTGTGGAACAAATGTGTAGTTTTATGCAAAATCAATCACTGACAAAATGGTCCCTGGTGGAAAAACTTCACGAGATTTTTTGAATTGCAAGTCTTGCCATTGAGCTCTATGGGAATGCTTGGTGTATTTGTAAATTTCTGCCTCAAACTTTCTCAAAAAGTCTATCAGAAAAATTTCGTCTTCTAGTAATTCAATTCTTTTAACACTGTTTGCACCTTGAATCGATGTATCGATATATTCATATCTCTTCCATTTCACTTTCATGTTGGACAATGATTGATCATTTATATCAATACAATATTTGTTTTGAAATTTAGTCAAATTTCCACAATCATCGCATTTTTACCACCAACACATTTCTTTTTGTAAAATAATTCATCGCTTTCTATTTCACATAGAATTTGAGATATGAAATCACAGATAGTGGAAGGAGGAGGTGAATCCTTCCATAATGTTCTACCGAAATCAAGGAATGTGTCATAATATAACTCAAATTCCACATGATAACGGCAACAACAAGTGTCGCGTACGGTGATAGGTTTTACATACCATGGTTTTTGTTGAACAAAAACACTGAGTGAAACATGAATTTGACGATTCTCTTCTTTGAACTTGTTGAATAACTCTATCTGAGTGGTTTCCAAGAGATGTTTTTCATGTTCTTCGTATTGATTTCGTGCTATTCTTCTTCGCATCACATGTCTTGCAGTTGGTGAAACACGCGAATTATTCTTCCAATATTCATATATTATTTTTTTAACATTTTCTCCAAGTCTATCTTTGTATGGTTGCCTACAAATAGCTCTCCAACAAGCGAGTTCATCATTTACATCTACTTGCAGCCGAAATTTCCGATGTTTGTGCAAAGTTTTTCGCGAGGTTCCTAATGCTCGTGCCATAGATGTTACCAAACGATTCTCTTTAGTACTTGATGAAACCATTTCCATATGTATTCCTCTACGTACAATTGAAACATTTTTATCTCTAGATCTCTTAATTGAATTTATAGTACTACTTATATTTTGTATCACATTTTCCTTCATTTTTTTTTATCTTTGGTTGATTTTTGAATACCCAGTAGTGTCGTAGCTTCTTTTATTTTCCTTAACGATAGGAGACCTTTCAACATTTGAGCTTGAACTATCACCCGCTCATTTAAGAAATACTTTTCAAAAATGAAATTAACACGATATCGTATAACATGGTCAGGTTTTTTATCTCCATATGTGTGAGTGTCAACATTTTCTAACATCTCATCATCGACACTGATTTCATCTATACATATTCGAAAAAATAGTACATAATAAGCTTACATATGAACAATAAATAACTAAATTAATAAATATATGTATAATTTCAATAATACGTGCATGTGTTCAATATATATATATATATATATATATATATATATATATATACATTCACCATCTTCAATCATTGGTTCAATACCTCTTTCACTTTCTCTTTCAAAATTTTGTATCTCATCATCAATGTTTTGAGGAATATCTCTGTCTGTTTACATTAAACAAAATATTTAAATTCAAATTAGTTCATCAAATAAAAATTAAGCTTCACATTTTACACTAGGAAAATTTTAAATATATCAATAGATCATAATATTTACATTTACATACTTGCTTCAATTTTTGCTTGAGGTTGATTTTCCCCTTCAATATTTGAGAGGGCTTCTATCTTTCTTTTGCGAGATTGTCTCGTCTCTTCTCTACGTTCCTCAGGGTCTCTTTTTCAATCATATTTTCTCGCACAAGTCCTTCGATTTCCCATGATAATAGACTATGAAATTCAAAAAATTAGACAATAACTCAATTAGAAAAAGCATCACAAAAGATTTAATTTTAAAAAAAAAATCATTTTAATTTTTTTGCAAAAAATACATACTCCAATCCAAAACACTTACTTTAAAAAATTCGAGAAAAAAATGTCTTATAAAAATGAAACGAAGCTAAAAATATTTACTTCAACTCAAAACACGTACTCTAAAAAAATGTCACTTCAAAAAATGCCTCCAACTTAAAAAAAAAGGTCACTTTAAAAAATACTTTCAGAAAATGTCTTTTCGAAATTAAACCCAACTCCATACTTTCAAAAAAAATGAAGCACAAAAAACATCCAAAAAAATGTATTACATACCTCCAAGAAATGTCCTTTGAATGTACATCCAAGAAAATTCATTAAACCCAAAACAATTATTTGCAAAATCAGACCGTCTCCAAGAATTCAAATTTAAGCACAAATCCATACTTTCAAAAGAAATGAAAAAAAAAACATCCAACAAAATGTATCACATACCTCCAAGAAATTTCCTTTGAATGTATGTCCAAGAAAATTCTTTAAACCCAAAACAATTTTTTCAAAAATCAAACCGTCTCAAAGAAATGTCCTTAAACCCAAAACAATTCTTTGCAAAATTGGTTCACCTCCAAGAAATGCCCTTAAACTCAAACCTCCAAGAAATGTCTTCAAACCCAAACCAAGACCTTTATAAAATTAGATAAAATGTGCGAAATGTGCAAAAATTATGAATGATTTCGCGACAATTTATATTGCTGTGAAATGTGTTTTAGGAGGGGCGCCGCGAAATTTTCTGGCCGACAGAAAATTAGATTACAGTTCGGCCGAAATTTTATTAAAAGTTTGGCCGAAGTTCGATTAATAGTTCGACCGAACTATTAAGTCATTAGATTTAATGGGCCGTCGGAGCAAAAAATAGTTCGACCGAACTTTTAATCAAATTTCGGCCGAACTAGCGCATCACCAGTCACACGCTTGACGTTTCTGCAAATTTGGACTGATTAAACTCCATGAAACATTCTGAATTAACCGTCGGAACCAAGAAAAGCATTTTCAGAATTGAATCTACTTTCAGGAAATATAACTTTTATGGAATTTCATAAACATTTACTAATTTTAATTAATTTTCTAATAAAATGGGTGCAAACAATTTCTGAGGGTCATTGTGATTCAGTGAAATCAAAATTCTATATCTCCCAAAATACATTGTAAAAAAATTGAAAAATTATGGGGCATTACATTGGTCCATCGTCTCTAATGGGTAGCTTTTAGATTTTTAGTTTATAACTTATATGTTAAGAAATTTGTTGCGTCGCGAAACATATCCAAAATATGCAGTTTTTTCATATTGGACCAGTTCAAAAAATTATATTAATTATGATATCCATCCATTGGCTTTGTAAATATGATGAAACCGAAGTAGACTCTGTCTGGATTGTTGTAACACATTTTGTTTTCTCAAGAACACAAATTTTCAATGAATACAACATTGCTTATTAACATGAATTCTTATGAATCCTTTGATTGTTAAGAAACACACAATCAAAGAAACATTAAGTTGACATATCAAATCTACATAAAAAAAATTCAAAAAATAAGTAATAGGAAGCTAACAAAATTTCTGACAACTTTTATTTTTATCGCAAAATGAAATTCTAAACAGAAAAATTGTTATAGTTTGCAGAAAGTTGAAGAACCGAAAAAATGAAAATTTTTCTCAAAGAACAAAAAGTGTGTAACTACATTTTCACCCATTTATAGCGTATTATTTGGAGAGTTTCTCCTACTCCCTCCATGAATTTCCTCTTGAAACTTAAAGTAATAGATACAGGTTTGCTAACATATTACTTTGAGTTTTCCCTGAGTTCTTCTTTTCCATTCGGATATCGACGAAGTCGGTAATTTGTGAAATCTTTTATTATTCTAGATCATTAAGGGTTTTAGAAAACTAGTTTCCAGTGGGATAGAACCGAGACCTCATGATAAAAATATTTCTATGACACACTTTTAAAATGTATTAAGCATTGGTTCCTTTGACAACCAAGGGATTGTCTCTTAAGATACAACATTTTTTGGCATCGTTGCCGGGGACGAAGGCTCGAAGTTATTTTTCCCTGGGTATTGAGATCTATTTCTTGATGGTGAAAAATGTTTAGATATGAATTTTGTTGTTTATTATTCACGTGGTGACTCCACTGATGAATGTTCCATTAGATGAGGAATTCTGCGGGCAAGAAAATGAGAAAGCATCATGGAAAATACAGATATCAAAGTTTGAATCTTTTAAAGGAATTTTTATTTTTTACTATCAGTTTAGTGGTCTATTTTCCCTTACATATCAAGAATATTGTTTCCTGCTTTATATTCTCATAATATTATAAGGCCCAAAATATACGTTCTTTATTGGAAAAATAATATTTTTCTTCTGATTGTATTATTGATCTTGACACAACTTTTTTTCCTAAATATGAGAGGAGAGATGATTGTTGCATTACAATTCCTAAAGATAATATGTCACAATTCGGGCATAAAGGTGAGGATTCATCATCTTTGGGTGATAATATTCTACCCATAAGCAATCCGCTTCTTTCCAGCTTGGAACCAAGGTGATTTTCAAACCCTTGGTGCTGCCCACAATCCTCCATCAGTATCCTTCAAAAGGATTCAAATTTTTGCCAAGTTTTTCTAGAGAGGAGGAGGATATTTTAGCTAAACAACATATCTTGGAATTTGAGTACTTTCTGGACAAATTTCAAATTATTTATGAATATGTGGCTTTAAGGATGTTTTGTCATTCATTAAAGCAGGGTGCTTAGCAATGGTTCCAATGTTTGGAAGCAAGTTCAATTAGTTCATGGCAAGGTTTTCAAGATATATTTATTAGATATTGGGGCGAGCATAAGTCATATGAAAAACACCTTTTGGAATTATATTCTATCCATAGGCAGAGAAACGAATCAATCGCTGAGTTTAATAGGAGGTTTCAAATAGTTTATTTCAGCATGCCAAAAGAGATTCGGCCTCCTGAAGCTGCAACTATGGTTTACTATTTGAGAGCTCTTTCTGTTGTCTTGGATTTTTATCTCAAGGAGAAAGCAGTGCACTGCAGTGAACTCTATCTCCTATACCAAATAGGTGTCATTTTTCATGATTGTCTTGATTGAACTATGGAATATGTTCAAACCCTTTTCTTGGACAAAGGTGTTCCATATTCTTGAAAAACCAAAAAATCAAAAAATTTAAAAAATGTAAAGAGGGTATACCCTAAAAGAAAAATCAAAGGGTAAAAATAATAAAAATGGCCAAAAAAGTAAAAGAAATGAACCCCGTCAAAAACAAAGGCCAAGGAAAGTGTGCAAGTCTAAATGCCACTACTTTTTACTCTGATGTAATAAACAAATTGTGTGCAGCTTGTCAAACTTTTGCCACAATTTATGAAGAGTCAAACTGTTTAAACTTGACTCATTCATTTTCAATTTCATGTTGTAGAATAAAGAATAAATATCTGACCAAACAGTTTAATCTTGGCAGATAAGTAGATAGGTAGAGTTAATAAAAGGTGCTCAACAGTTTAATCTGAGCCCTTGGATGTAATAAGGGTAGAAATAGGTAGATTTATCATGTAAAAAGAAAATGTTGAAAAGGGTTTGCAAGTTTAAATGCACCCTAATAAAGAAGAGAAAATGGTAGTAGTAGATAGGGTAGGTAGATGGTGTTACAACGTTTTATATGATGAATGATGCTGCTACATGTTTTTGATCCTTTACCTTCATCACAAATACTGAAGCAGGAAATACACTGGAAAATCACAGCAAGCAAAGTCAAAATCATTAACTTCCCTCATCACTTTCCCCTTAAAAGTTTTACTAATTTCCCCCAAAGTACTAAGGTATTTGGAGATCAAAGGGGCTCAAGGCATTTCCTTGACTTTTGGAGGGACCGGACCCTCGGCCCAATGATCAAAAGACCTAAGTACTTAAGATAATTCATCATTATAATCATTCACCTTTAACCTTTTCCTAAGTAAAATCCCATTTTGCTTAGGAAAATCATGCAAAACTTCCATAAAAATCCCTCAAAATAACTTACTATTCTAAGTTTAAGTGTTGAAGATAAGATATTGCAGTTTACTTCAAAAGTTCTCACTTTCTTAGATGTGCAAAGATATTTTGAGTTTCCTTGTCCTTTGCCATATCAACATTTAACTCTATTTACTAAATCCCTAGTGAAATACCCTATCCTAAGTATATAATTCCTTTTTTTATATATACCCCAAAAACCCCTTTATTATAATGTTTTGACCAAAGTATTTACTTCCCTAATATTCATTAAAACCCGCTTCTACAAGCCCTTTGGTTAAAATATAGCGTTATACATTAATCCCGCCCTTATGGTAATTAAATAATGTTTATTTGTTACCATATAATAAAAAACATATATACAAAAACTTTAAACATGCGATATGTATGTTTAAACACAAAAATATGAATAAAACTTCGGAAAAGTCTTGTGCCATCGTGGTTTGTCCACCTGGCATTCCACTTAACCAAACCCCGCCGCAACCCCTTTCTTTTCATACGGGATTAATTAGTCATCGGGACTAATTAATAACCTTTTATCCGCCTATTAGATATCCCCCGGAGTGATTAAATAACGTTAAAAAGTGTTAAAAGTCCGACGGGCCCACATCTGAAACCTCCGCTTATTCCCCCATCGCCTCAGCCGTCGGATCAACCCTCCGTAGATCAACGATCCACGTGAACCCCGCTACCCATCCTTTGTGAGAACGTTAACCAGCGGGGAACGGGTGGTTTTTGAATAGTCCACTGTCCACGTGGCGATCATTCTGTGGAATCGCTGCCCTCCCGATTTAAACCACCCTCGACCAAAAGCGGTGCGGGGTTACCACTTACCGCTTACCGCCCGACCTTGCATACGTCAGCCCGTACGTCGATGACGCCACACCTCGGAAAAATCAAAAACCCTTTTAACTTGTAAATAAAGCCATTTTTTCGTGTTTTTCTGTTATTTTAGTTATTTGAAAACGACAGTGCTCCCCGCTGCGATTTTCGAATTTCCACTGTAATAGACCGTTTTCCTCCAAGATTCCGCTGCACCTGTGTTCGAGTACCCTCCTGCCATCGCCTGATACCTGTCAAAAGCCAGTTTTCCTCCAAGAACAGGTATTTATCTTATAGCGCTCAGAAACTTCAAGAGAAAGTCTGCTTTCCTTGTTTTCCACTGAATTAGTGATTAAAACTTATCACTGAGATCATCCCCTGAGGTTTTAAAACTGTGAATTGTTCCCCTGAAACTGCATTTGTGTTAATTTCCTTCATTTAAATTGAAATTGCACCCAGCCTGTGAAGAAAACTCAGAGACATTCGTTTTGAATCCACAAGAACCAAAATGGAAGCCCCGGCAGCCTTGAATGATGCTCCATTTTGAACCTGGTAAAAACCTCACTCCCTTGTCCATTGGGGAATTGCTTGAAAAATCTACTTAGTTGTCCCCTGAAGAGGTGACCAGAAGATCACATCCTTGGATAAACAGTCTTAATACTAGTCATAAGATTTTTTTACTCCAATATTGTTATCAAATCTATTCAAACAGAGGTTAGAAAGCATAACAGCTAAAGAGTATCAGTGGTTAAAGTGTATCAGATAAAAGTCAGTGAAAGTTAAAATGAAGTTACAGAGCAGTCAAAGGTAAACAGTAAAAGTAAATACAGAAGGCAGTAAAATGGTAAAAAGATATGAGAATACTTTCACCAATAGTGATTTTTGTCTAAAGTGAAAGTAAAACAGTCAAAAGAGCAAGAAAGTAAAAAGATGAAAAAACATAACAAAAAGGAACATTTTTGCAGAAATTGCATATTTTAGTCATAGTTTTGCAGAAACTATTGTGATCAATCAAAGATGAATTTTACAAAAATGAAGGAGGTTTATGTTCTTAAGAGGGCCATCTACAAAAACCTCTCTCACTTTTCTAACAACCATTATGGTTTTGGAAATATTAAACAATGTTGGAAAGCACTTTTTGCAGAAAATTCCAGTTTAAGTCATCATTTTGCAGAGAGGATTGTGGCCAATCCAAAATACTTCATACAAAAATGAAGGAGGTTTTTGTTCCTAAGAGATCCATATACAAAAACCTATCTCATTTTTTTTCACAGTGGTTTTATAATGAAAGATACATGTGCATCTTTACAGGCCATTTTTCAGACTCTGTAAAACTCTGTTTTACACATATGTTTTACAGAGACTATTATGAATAGCTGGAGGGGAATTTTGGGAAAATGAAAGAGGTTTATCTCACCAACATATTTATCTACAATAACCTCTTTCACGTTTTATATATCTATTACGGATTGAGAAATACAAAGATATCATTGGACCCAAAGTTTGCAGAATTGTTGGAGCAGATTGCACAAAGAAAGGAATCAGTTAGTGACTTGGATGCCTCATCATCAACTAAGAGTTGGATCAAATTTGAATTCTTCTCTTTGTCATCACCTATCCATACAAAATAGTGCCAAATAGATTCATTAGTTTGAGTGTCCTTTAATTAAGTTCTATTTATGTAAATAGTTGGAGAGATTTGTGAACCAATTTTGATATTTGTTTCAAGATATTTTAGTTTAGAATTTGTATAAATACTCCACTCTTGGAAGCATTTGGGGTGGATGCTATTACTTTGCTGTAACATTGAGATTTTCGGAATAAAAGCATTTTGGAGAAGTTTATTCGTGGCTTACTGGATGACGATTTGAAGCTTCAGGACTTTTTGCAGGATTCATGTGTTGGACGGCAGTTCAATAAGTCTTTCTACTCTTTGTCTTAAATTTTATATCATTTTATAATATCATTATGTCCATTTCTGAATAATTTACATAAAGGATTGAATCAGAATTTACTTAATTGTACTCTGATTTCATATGTGATTGTTCTTAATGTTTTTCTCTAAATTGGTTATAAGCATGAATTCTTAAATGCTCTTGCTTTGCTAATTTAAACATTGTTGATTACTATAATAAAGAATTCTTCATTGCTCTTTGTTTGTAGTCATCTCATTTCTTTCTTTGAACATGGTGAAAGATTCTTAGCTGCCTTTCATCCCTTGAAGATCATCCCATCCACTTTAAATTTTAAGGATTGTTCTCTGTCTAGCTACCTTGCCCTGTAAAGCCATCTTGAGTGTAGAATAGAAATCCAGTAAAGCCATCCTTTGACTCCATAGCCCAATGGACTGAAAACCTTCAACCTTTCCCTTAGTTTGTGGATTCCACCATTTCTCAAAACAAACTCTTGGATCTATAACTAGCCTAAAAACTTCTAAGAACAAAGATCACAACTTTATCTCCTAAATATGAAAGGAGAGATGGTTGTTGCATTACAATTCTTGAAGGTAATCTGTCACAGTCTAGACGTAAAGGTGAGGATTCATAATCTTTGGGTGATAATATTCTACCTCATAAGCAATGCGCTTCTTTCCAGCTTGGAACCAAGGTGATTTTCAAACCCTTGTTGCCCACAATCCTCCATCAATATCCTTCAAAAGGATTCAATTTTTTGCCAAGTTTTTCTGGAGAGGAGGAGGATATTTCAGCTGAACAACATATCTTGGAATTTGAGTACTTTCTGGACAAATTTCAAATTATTTATGAAGACATGGCTTTAAGAATGTTTTGTCATTCATTAAAGCAGGGTGTTCAGTAATGGTTCCAATGTTTGGAAGCAAGTTCAAATAGTTCATGGCAAATTTTTTAAGATATATTTCTTAGGTATTGGGGCGAGCGTAAGTCATATGAAAAAACACCTTTTGGAATTATATTCTATCCAGAGGCAGAGCAATGAATCAATCATTGAAACTAGTGGAGCTTCTCATGTGTGTTTGCAGGAGGGGAATATTTTTGTCCACAGTTGGCATTATACGAAGAACATCAACATTATGAAAATTCAAATAGTGAATGAAGCTGCCTTGCTCAAAGAATTCAACGTCAGCAAAATGTTCAAGATAAGGAGGCAACGAAAAATTGGTCTCATCAGCTCTATGATCCAGTAGCAGACTATACAGAAACTTTTTTTTGTCAACAAAAAATATTTATGCAAAGGTGTGTGCAAAGCTTGGTAACTAGAAAACTTTCATGGTATCCCCCTATTATGATCTTCAAATTTCAACAGTGTGGAGGCATTAATTGGTGCCATTGGAAGGCTGACTCCACCTAGTTCAGTTTAGAAATGAATGGATACATAGGATTTGTGCATAAATAAGCTCATAAGTTGAGTATTTTTAGTTGTAGTATTTGTAGTTCAGTATTTTCAGTTTAATAATAAAGGAAGAAGCCCAAAGTGTAGTAGGTTTCAGGAGGATTTCATACTGGATCAACTCCCATTCGGGATTGACTCCATGCCCAATAAAGGCTACTGATATACAAGTTCTCTTTGACTCCATGCCCAATAAAGGCTACTGAACTACAAGTGTTCCTTAACTCCATGCCCAATAAAGGCTACTTATCTACAAGGGCTCTTTGACTCCATGCCCAATAAAGGCTACTGATCTACAAGTTCTTAGCACTTTGTTACCAATGTGTAGTCCCCAATTGGAGCCATATGTTGTAGCCTAATTTGAATCGGCTAAAAGTCAAGAGATATTCTGAGCAATTCAAGGTTATTGAGGAACAGTTGTTAAAATTTCAAGGAGCCTTGTAATATGCTCGAAAGGATAACCACAAGCCCAATGAGGATTTGTCGTCACATGTGCACCAGAACCAAAATCAAGGAAGCAATAGCATTGGAGGTGTAATCTAAGCCAGAGGAGCAACAAAGAGAAAAGCATGCAGGAGGGGTCAAGTCGGGCTTATTCGCGTGCAGAATAGTTCAAGAGTCGGGCCGATTGAAGCTTTCAGAACATCACATATAGCTCAGGGTTGAGTCGGGTGTATTCGCAAACTTAGGAGGGTTACACCGTGGAGAAACAAATTAATTGCCCAAAGGCAGATAAATGGCGTATTTCCTTTAAAAACTTGAGAGTTTTAGAGGAGGCGCAAAGGGAAAAATATATGGTCAAGATCAAAGCGTAGAATCGAAACAAAGAGATGTACGGTGAAGATCGTATCGCATATCGCAAAGGAAACAAGTTTGAAATGTGGTTAAACTTGCGATATTTAGATGCGATGTGATCGCATATCACACATCGCAAGGTCAAGAAAAGGCACTAAAGGAGTATGTTATGATTGTCGAAGTGCAAAGTGCGATAAAGTTTCATATCACTGATTGCGATTTGCAATTGGCCCCACCTCCGCTTTCCACATCACCTTTTTCCCATCGCACGTCGCACTCCGCGACTTTTAACACTTACCTCCCATTTATCATAACAAATCTACCGAATTTCGATTTGCGATTGGCCCCACCTTCGCCTGCCACGTCACCTTTCGCCCATCACACTTCACACATCGCAAAGTTTAACACTTACCTCCCGTCTTTCGTAACGAAATCCCCAATTTGTGATTTGTGGGCAGATGCGATGTGGTTTCAAAACTGAACTCCAAAAGTTTTCAAATCCATAGGTAAGGCATTTCTTGTGTTAAATCGCATCGAAGGAAGAAAGGAGGATTATAACGTAAAGTTGGTGAAATGCCTTGATAACGAAAGAAAGTCTGAACCCGGGCAACGAGACTCGGGTAAGTGACCCGACGCAGAGCAAAGGAGAAGAGAAGACTAAACACAGCAGGCACACACATAAGAGGCAGAGTCGGGTAGCAAGTGACATGATGACAGTGTTCAAAACGCAAAAGCATGGGAAAAGTCGGGCAGAAGGGGTCATGATAACATTGTTTAAAGCATAGAGGCATACGCAGAGTCGGGAAGAAGAGCATATAGTGGCACTGTTGGAAGCACGAAAACTGGGTCAAGTCGGGCACAGTGGCGTTGTTACAAAACTGTGCAGCTATCGCATCATAACAAAAAAGGACACCTCAGCACTTCGGGGGGATGCATCAACAACAAATTAGATTCTGCAAAACGAATGATATTTCTAGTTTCAATTTGTTTTCTTTGTATGATTTCATAAGTAATTTTAATAGTTTAGGTAGTCGAAATAGTTTCAACAAGTTCAGCAGTTACGAACTATTTGGATGTATTTAAGTAGATAGAAATAAAGAAAAAAGGGGGCTGATTTCTAGACCTCTTGGGGATTACATTTTGTACTTATTTTTCTGATGGGTAAATGAAAGAAGCAGTAAGTTTCTTGCAACTGTTGATGGTGATTCGTGTTTCTTGTGCCATTTTGTGTCTCTTCTTCTTTGAATGAAGTGAAGTAATGTAGCATTCGGTCTCTTAATTACATCTCTGAGTAAGAGTTAAATAACCTTAATTTGCGCTCCTTCACTTCATCTCTTCTCCCTTCACAAGTTCTCTCTGAAACTTAAAAGTAATAGATTGTGTTTACAGCATATTATTTTGAGTTTCCCCTCTCTTCACAAACTCTGGATGAAACTTAAAAGTAATAGATTTTGTGTTTACAGCATATTATTTCGAGTTTCCTCTCTCTCCGTGAATTTCCTCTAAAACTTAAAAGTGGTAGATTATGTGTTTACAGCATATTACTTTGAGTTTCCCTTGCAGTTATTCTTTTCATTCAAATATCAGCAGTGAATGGCATTATGAAATATTTTATTATTCCAAATCATTAAGGGTTTTAGAAAACTAGTCTGTAGAGGGATAGAACACAGACCTCATGATATAATCATTTCTATGACACACATTTAAAATGTCTTAAGCACTGATTCCTTTCACAACCGAGGGATTGTCTCTTAAGATACAACATCAAGGAACATAGTAGACGAATAAGGAGGGTTTGTTTTGGGTAATTGAGCATTTTCTGGTAAGAAAGACTCAAATATTTTGGCCCTCTGGGCGGAATCAAGTTTGTTGTATATCTCCATGAGAAAATATGAGTGAAAGGGTTGCATGGGATTAGAGGTTTGGACTTGAGCATTTCTAAGATTGAAACACCATTAATGGCAAATAGAACTTCGCCATTGTGGGTAACAGTTTCCCTCTGGCTGGGAATGTATCTAAATTGACACTAGATTACAAACCCAAGGAAATAATAGGTTTGAGGAAAGATAAATTGAGGTAGGAATGAGTCCCACAAACCCAATTCATCACTAAGGTCGAGATATTTTTGTTTGAGCCAATTTTGTAGTTCGTAGAGATCGAACTCACAATTGGTCTCCTCCGGATGCAGATGCCAGTTGAGGTGGATGGGACGTACGTCCCGCGGAGCATCCCAATGGCGCCCGCGTGGGGTGGCCATATGGCCACCCATAGCAGCATTAACTCCACATTAAATGTGGCCAGCCTGCTCTCCAATTGTAGTTTCAATATGATCCACCGCCATTTTTTTCTACCCCTCTGGTTCTTAATGGAGTTCAATTTTAGTCATTCACCTCATGTTCACCCTGTTTGCAGGTCTCTTGCTCCACAGAGAAGCTCATGTCCTCCTGCCTGTGGCGAGCCAAGTGCTCGAACGCACACAAGAAGATGTTGTCTACTGCTCTGTTGCATAGAAACTCTGCCAGACTTTCATTTTTCTCAGAGCGACCTCTGTTGCACGAAGTCTCGGCCTTGTGATCAGCCTACCTCGCATATCTCTTCTGCCCAACGTCATTCCCATTTGTCTTTCATTCGACATTGTTCGCGCTCCACCGCCATCATGCCCAGGCTTCGTCATAGGATGAGATGTCGCCGTGGGAGTAGCAGAGGCCGAGCTACTCGCTCCCGGTCCTCCCCAGCACTGACTCCTCTTCTGAGGATTTCTCTTATGGCCATTATCTGGAAACCAGAAGCCAAAGATGTAGAACCTGCCTTGTTGGGCAATCGCAATCCACCCCGGGCTCTTTGCCTCCCCACGCAATGTCTCCTCCGCTTCTAATCGCCCATACCATCGTTTCCCCTGCTCCCTCTCCGTCTGCTCACATTCCCCTTCGCCAAACCTCCCAAAGAGCTGAATTTCGTTTCGATTGCACCGTGGACAGGGCTGTTATCACAGCCTACATCACCGTCACCCTTAGGGAGGAAGCCGCTGGCCTCACCCCCCCTTCTGCTTCCCCTCGGTCCCCTCAGGACAAAGACACGGCCAAGGATTCTAGGGTGCAGCTGAAGGTGGCACAATACGACAAAAATCAGGAATAGGAGAAGACGGTCGCCGACAAAGCCACCTATGCTAGCACTGCAGATGAAGACGACAGCAGCGAAGACTACAGATGCTGCATCGTGGAGGAACCTCCCTCTCCTGTCAATGACAAGTAACCACGGCAGCCTATGGTGGAACACGACTCTGCAGCTCAGGTTTCATGGGTTGGTTTTTGTTTTTCTATTTAATCCTCCTCTGCTGAAAGAGCAGAATTTTCTTTTCATATGTCAATTTTTGTTAAATTATCTGAACACAATGCCAGTTTCCCCTGTGCGGGCGGCAAGACAAACTTCCAAGGGACTGGTATCCCCTCTGTGGGCAATCCAGAACCATGCATATCGTGACTATCAAGCTCAGCTTTCAGGCTCACTCACCAGAGGTTGGTGGTATAAATCAACGGTTGGAGGCATCATGGGGTTTTCTTCAAGCACAGATTTCTTCTTTGAAGACAATTCAGATGAATGGTTTTTACTGTAATTACCTGGTGAATTATCGCGTGAACAACTGGATGAGGAGTTGGACAGGGTCCTTGATTGCATGGCAGTTATCATGCTCTCTGAGAGAGTTACAGTGTTTTCCAGAGTAAAATTTACAGTGAACAGGGTTTTAACAGTTTGAGATACAGGGCTTTTACACTTTACTATGAGTAAATTCGTTGTCAAATTACAGTTACCATGGAATAGGAGAGGGAAAGATTTATTATTGAACGGTTAATTTCTAACTAGAAAGGAGAGGAAACTTGGCGCTCGAGTATAGGGGAAACGATTTGATACATGGCGATGGAGGAGTGGAGCAATGAGAGCAAGTTCAATGTCGAGTAGTCAAGCGGTAAGAGGAAGTGGATTAGGGAGAGCCCAAAGGGGGTAGCGGCAGTAAAGGGTTTCACAAGGTGGGATGCAGAGTGGATTAAGGGGTGACACATAACAACGACGGTATATGGGAGACTACCGCTCGAGGCGCCACCTTGTTGAATAACCATCGAACAAGCTTAGAGGGTGTGGAGTGGTGTGTTCGTCATTGATCTAAGCGGGAAAAATCATCACCATTGAAACTTATACAAATTTTATCACAAAACGACAAGACATTGTGTCCAAAAACTTTATTACATTAGATAATCACGATTAAACTAATTAATCACACTTAATCAAAAGAAACCAAAACTCATTTTATTACACGACTAATCACGCTTAAACAATTTGATTTAATCTAATTAAACTTTTTACCTTATATCTAATGCTGCATTTAACTGGAAAGCCTTATTTTTTATTTTTCTAAAGTTATACATCATTTTTTTTAGTGGCATTTAGACTAGTTCACTTATTTGAATACCAAGATTTTGCTTGACAAATTCAACATGATAGATTGCAAATCCTCATCTACACCATAGAAAAAGAGTTGAAACTTTCATCCAACATTGACTTCAAGATCATTAATGATTTAGTATACAAGCAACTAGTGGGTAGTTTGATATATGTTACACCCACAAGGCCTTTGAGTTTCGTTGTGAGCTTCGTTTTTCAAATTCATGACAACACCAAAGGTAGAGCACTGGATTATAGCAAATTGAGCGTTAAGATATGCAAGGGGATATTGAAATTGTAGCTATGGAGTTATTTTGGGGTTTTGTCTTCATCATTTTTTTTAATTTTTTCTTTCACAAATGTATATTATTTTATCCCCCTTTTCTTTCTATTTTTCTTTTCTTTTTCTTTTTCTATTTTTGAAAATAATTTGAAAGATGAAATATTATTTACAACATCTTTATACAAATCAATTGATATTTATCAATCTATCCTATAAAATATAGGAGCCTAACAAAACATATCATATCCAATATATAAAAAATGTCTAACATGACCAATCTAGGCCTCCTACACTACTATATAGGTGTAGAAGATTAGCAAATGAATAATATTTTCCTAAAAACAAAATACCTCAGGATTTTGCTTGACAAATTCAACATGATAGATTGCAAAATTTCATCTACACCTATAGAAAAAGGGTTGAAACTTTCGTCCAACATTGACCTTAAGATAGTTAATGACTTAGTATACAAGCTACCAGTGGGTAGTTTGATATATGTTACACCCATAAGACCTTTGGGTTTCATTGTGAGCTTCGTTTTTAGATGCATGACAACACCAAAGGTAGAGCACTGGAAGACTATAGAAAATTAAGTGTTGAGATATGTAAAGGGGATGTTGAAATTGCATTTATGGTCAATCTTCATAAAATTATTTATTTTCATTGTATTTGAGAAGAACAAAATTATTATATAATTTTAAGTGGCTCCACAAGTGTTAGGTTGGTTCTTCTAGATGATCAAGTTGACTTCACTAAAATATCACATGATGATTGGTTGGCTTGCCTTCAAACTCTCTCATTTGGATCACATTATGGCAAGTTGATCTGCCTTGAAATTAAGATCACATGATGGTTGTTTGACTTGCCTTGAAACTCTATCATTTGGATCACATTGGCTAGTTGGTCTGCCTTGAAATTCTCTCATTCAAATCACATGATGGCTAGTTGGTCTTGCTTGAAATTCTCTCATTCGAATCACATGATGGCTAGTTGGCTTGCCTAGAAAATCACTCATTTAGATCATATTTGTCTTTCTATATGGTCAAAACAATTTCCTTAGGAACTCACCAATTCAAATAAGTTAATGGCTATATAAATAGCTAAATTTTCTAATCTTAAAAATGAAATTTGATCACCCAAGAATCATCATGTGTTCATCTATTCGAAGGTCTTCTAAGGATTATTCAAGGCTATTGTGGAAAAGATTCAAGACCTAAGGAAAATTTGAAAGGTTTTAAGTATACTTCTTGTCCAAATTTTGTAGCTTCGTGGAAAGTTTGAGATATGTATCCTAATTTAAGTTTTATTAACATCCGAGATCTATTTCTAGGCCAAGCTCAAGGAGGCTATACCGAGATGTTTATCTAATATCTATGGCATACTTACATATATTGTTTCAAGTTCAAATATTTGTGGTATATACATTGTTTTAAAATTTGATTTTTTTCTCTAGGTTCAAGTTTGTTATCTACTTCTCTAAAATTTGTGGTATATATATATATATATATATATATATATATATATATATATATATATATATATATATATATTTCAAATTTGATCTATTTCTCTGGGTTCGATTTTTTATCTACTTCTTTGAGATTGATAGCGCATATGTGTGTGTGTGTGTGTGTAATCTATTGAAGTTTTGTGATTAGGCCAAAATCTGAGATCATTTTCAAATCTCTCTAAGATCCAAGTTACTTCAAAAATGAGATTTGGTCCAACTTTCTTGCATATTCATACCTACATACTATATGAAGTTTGAGCCTCTACAGGGATCAAAGCTATGTTTGTGTGGTATGTTTGTGATCTTGTTGACAAACATTGTCTTAACACTTGTGGAAGCCATCTTGTAGTCTCTTGTAGAAGCCATATTGTAGTCTTGATGTCTTGTTGAAGAATTTTTATAAGAAAAAGTTTATTTGGGTTTTTCCCTTTCTGGGGTCCAAGTTTCTTGCATATTCATACCTGCATACTATATGAAGTTTGAGCCTCTAAAGGGATCAAAACCATGTTTATGTGGCATGTTTGTGATCTTGTTGACAGACATTGTCTTAACGCTTGTGGAAGCCATCTTGTAGTCTTGATGTCTTGTTGAAGGCTCTTTATAGGGAAAAGTTTATTTTGGTTTTTCCCTATATGGGGTTTTTCTCTAGTCTCTGACCTAAATTCTGGTGTCTCTTGTTCTTGTGCTCTATGATCTCTAATTTCTTGTCGTTGTTATCTATTGGATTTTCTAAAGTATAATTATTTAATGAAGAAAATCAATTTAAATGCTCAAGTAATTTCACAAATAATTATCATTAGTTGAAAAATATTGCCACTTGGTGTTTCAATAGGGGCCACTGAATTTGTACAATAAAAGAAAAATTTATCAACTATGTGGGTATACAATTTCAGATTGGGTAGATTTTATTAATGATAGAAAACCCATTGATATGTTTTCAACCTTGGCATGGGTGCAAATCACATAAACGCACTATGCAATGGCCTTTTCATCTATAAATAAATAAATAAAAATAAAAATAAAAAATTTGGTAAAACAAGAAACAATATACAATAGCCTTTTCATCTATAAATAAATAAATAAAAATAAAAATAAAAATTTGGTAAAACAAGAAACAATATACAATAGTCTTTTCATCTATTAAAAAAATGTCAATTGGTAAAACAAGTGATACCAAACAATGCCAACGCCCTCATTATAATGTTTGTAGTCTTGATGTCTTGTTGGGATAATCAAACTTAACAAAATTTATATTCCATGAGCATACAAAACATCATGATATACAAACATTTTCAATTTTTAGGTAAAGAAAAATATGTAAATTTTCATAATAAACTTGGAGTTAATAAATTGTCCATTAAAGTAATTGTTAAAAAATATATATTAAAAAAATGTCAATTGGTAAAATAAGTGATACCAAAGGATGCCAACACCCTCATTATGTGACAAACAATCATAATGGATAATCAAACTTAACAAAATTCATCTTCCATGAGCATACAAAACATGATAATATACATTGCCACTCCATATGATGTGTAAAGTATGATGGAAATTACCAAACTACAAACATTCTCAATTTTTAGGTAAAGAAAAATATGTAAATTTTCATAATAAACTTGGAGTTAATAAATTGACCATTAAAGTAATTGTTAAAAATATATATATATTAACTTATGATTATTAATTAAATATTAAATTTTGTTAATAAAATCAAATTTGAAAGTTATTTTATGCTTTTATATTTTATTTCCCTTCATTGTGTTTCTCAATATGAATATTGAGAAACACATTCACCTCCATAGACTTTAGCAATCAAATCAATATGTGAAGGTTTGTCCCTTGTCCCATAACCAAAGGGTCTCATACACCACACTTATGCTTTTATATTTTATTTCCCCTCGTTGTGTTTTTCAATATGAAACACATATTCACCTCCATAGACTTTAGCATTCAAATCAATATGTGAAGGCCAATCCCTTGTCCCATAACCAAAGGGTCTCATACACCACACCAATTTGATGCTTGTCCCATAACCAAGACGTCTCATGTTATTATTATTATTAATTAATTATTAAATTTTGTTAATAAAAACAAATTTGAAAGTTATTTTATGCTTTTATATTGTATTTCCCTTCATTGTGTTTCTCAATATAAAACACATATTCACCTCCATGGACTTTAGTAATCAAATCAATATGTGAAGGCAAGTCCCTTGTCCCATAACCAAAATACTAATTTCAAAAATCTATAACATTTTCAAACTTAAAATACTAATTTCAAAATTCAAATCCATAATCCATAATAAGAGTTAAAATCCTAATTCAAACTTAAAACACTAATTTCAAAATTCAAATCCATAATAAGACCTATACATTTAGTTAAAATCCTAATTCAAACTTAAAATACTAATTTCAAAATTCGAATCCATAATCCATAATGAACCTATATATTTTCCTTTTCTAAAGATTAGATTATAAATTATAAATCCAAATATCATATTAAAGAAAACAAACAAATATATATATATATATTAAAAAAGAAAAAACAAATCTCAAATGTTAGATATCATTTTTGGGATTCAACTACGTTAATTTAGTCATTCATCTATGACCATTTCCATGAAAGGTAGTCGTAACTGACTAATTTCTCATGATTTTTGAATAGTCCACTTAGCACTCAATGCATCGGGTGATGCTCATAGGGGTGAAGAAGTGGGATTGAAACTAATGAAATGAATCACATAGCGTCAATCATCACTTCCAAGGCTTGCACCCGGTAACCAGGGCTTCCGAGAGGTCACCCATCCCAGAACTCCTCTGACTCAAGCGCGCTTAACTGTGGAGTTTTCCCCACAATCAAGCCCACTTAGCTTGCTACCCCATTTGCAAAACCTTAGCAATTATTGTGCCTCATGAACCATTCAATAAGAGATCCCTTTACTCTTAGTATTTTAAGTAAGTATTTTAAGTACGAGGGATTTCCGCAGTGCATTATATTAAATATCATTTTTGGGATTCAACTGCATTAATTTAGTTATTCATCTATGACCATTTCCATAAAAGGTAGTCGTAACTGACTAATTTCTCATGATTTTTGAATAGTCCACTTAGCACTCATTGCATCGGGTGATGCTCACAGGGGTGAAGAAGTGGGATTGAAACTAGTGAAATGAATCGCATAGCGTCAATCATCATTTCCGGGGCTTGCACCCGATACCCGGACTTCGCAGGAGGTCACCCATCCCAAAACTCCTCTAGCTCAAATGCGCTTAACTGTGGAGTCTTCCCCACAATCAAGCCCACTTAGCTTGCTACCCCATTTGCAAACCCCATCCCAGAACTCCTCTAGCTCAAGCGCACTTAACTGTGGAGTTTTCCCCCACAATCAAACCCACTTAGCTTGCTACCCCATTTGCAAAACCTTAGCAACTATTATGCCTTATGAACCATTCAAGAAGAAATCCATTTACTCTTAGTATTTTAAGTATGAAAGGTTTCCGCAGTGCATTAAATCTCAATTGATTATTATTTAAATAAAATATATA
Source organism: Pinus albicaulis (assembly GCA_034641835.2). Lineage (NCBI taxonomy): Eukaryota > Viridiplantae > Streptophyta > Pinopsida > Pinales > Pinaceae > Pinus > Pinus albicaulis. Next base: position 112,130 of record JAXQQM020083407.1, on the reverse strand, counting down.
ATAATAATAATAATAAAACATATCTCAAATGATTATTATTTATAAATATTTAGAAGCAAAATTTTGTAAAAGCTATATACTCACTTCCACTTTGTAAAAGATATACTCATCTAATAATAGTAAATCTAAATAAATCACTTAAACAGGAAAACTAAAGTAAAAAACGACTTCAATATACTCACTTCCACTTTCTGATAACAGTAAATCTAAATAAATCACCTAAACAGGAAATCTAAAGTTACAAACGACTTCACGGCTGAATCAAATATTTAGAATATTTGGAAAACCGTGGTGGAAATATAATTCCCCACAATCAAGTCCACTTAGCTTGCTACCCCATTTGCAAAACCTTAGCAACTATTATGTCTTATGAACCATTCAAAAAGAGATCCATTTACTCTTAGTATTTTAAGTATGAAAAGTTTCTGCAGTGCATTAAATCTCAAATGATTATTATTTAAATAAAATATATAATAAAAAATATATATGTATATATCTCAAATGATTATTATTTATAAATATTTTGAAGCAAAATTTTTATAAATATTTTGAAACAAAATTTTGTAAAAGCTATATACTCCGCAAAATTTTGTAAAAGATATACTCATCTAATAACAGTAAATCTAAATAAATAACTTAAACAAGAAAACTAAAGTTAAAAACGACTTCAATATACTCACTTCCACTTTCTGATAACAGTAAATCTAAATAAATCACCTAAACAGGAAATCTAAAGTTACAAACGACTTCACGGCTGAATCAAATATTTGGAAAACCGTTGTGGAAATATAATTGTACATCTTACCTACCGAAAAACAGATTACAGTCTTCAACTGAAGGCGCTTAACCCAATATACTAAAAAGAATATTTTAGTTTTTAGTATATTTTGTTTTCCCTTCATTGTTTTTCCCTTTGCTAAATTATGTTTTGGCAGCCCATAGTAAAAATTCAAGTAAAACATTAGGTTAGTTTAACATATATAAACTTTAAATATGATTTCGATAGAAAAAACTAGTATTATTATTTTCCTTTTTTAAACATAGCCCGAGAAAATAAAAAGAAGCAGAGTTGTTGTTTTTCCCTTTGCTAAAATATGTTTTGGAAGCCCATAGTAAAAATTCAAGTAAAACATTAGGTTAGTTTAATATATATAAACTTTAAATATTATGATTTTGATAGCAAAAACTAGTATTTTGATTTTATTTTTTTAAACATGGTTCGAAAAAATAAAAAGAAGCAGAGTCGGCATACGTTTTTTTTAAAGCAACATTCTTGAAAAAGTAAATGAGTACAAATGCTTCGGGATTGATTTCAACAACAAATTTAATTGGGAGGACTGCAGAAAGAAGAGAATCATAGGAGAGTGGAAAGCATTATATGCTTTTCAAAACAGATGTAGAGAGGCAAAGTTATGGGATTGGAAAATGATTAAAGTGCTTTTTAGACTCTAGTATGTCCAATGATGCTATACGGGTGGGAATTATGGGCTAGCAGTTTGGACTCCTAGTTTGTCCAATGATGCTTTATGGGTGGGCATCATGGGTTAGCAGCACCCCCCTCTCAAAATGGAAGCAAATTGAGAAAATACAAAAACATTTGATCAGTTCAAAATAAAAAGTTCAGTACCTTATGAGATAATGTTGAGTGAAACAGACACAACTCCCATCAAAGCAATTGCTATAGTGTGGCTCAAAAAATATTTAAAAAGAATTGAGCAAATGGGAGTGGGTAGATAGCCTAATGTTATCTTCAAGGAAAGCATGAGTGAAAGAAAGAAAACATTGAGACCAAACTACACATGGATGCAAAAATGAAATATCTACCACAAAGGAGCTAAAGAATTTTGTTATGGAGAAGTTTTGTAAACAGGTATGGAGAAAAGAGAAGTACTACATTGAAGAATTCAGGTATGGGGAAAAGAGTTGGGTAGAAAGAAGAAGTACTACATTGAAGAATTCAACCCTACATATGATCTCCAACAAAAAAGAGTACATCGGAGCTAACATTCCGTGGAGGGCAAAGGTTTTTATTGCCCAATTAAGAACCAACTCGCATCAACTTTGGTGTAGGTGTAAAATAGGACAGTTGAAAAGGCCTAAAGAAGCTTGAAAAGAATGGGTGTGTACATTTTGCACATCTAGGGCAGTGGAATCGGAAAAACATTTCATTTTAGAAAGTTATGGGAAAATGTTAACATCGGTTTCTTGGCATTGTCTTTTCAGACATGAGATTGTTGGAAGGTTGGACCAGCTCATCATCAATTTCAATAACTGAAATGAAAAAGGCGAAAAACAGAGAACTCATAGTCCCATAGACTATTTTTAATCTCGTGAACTTTAAAATCTCATTTCATTTCATTAAACCAGAGAGTTGAGACACAAAACTGCTTAAAGGAAGATTGTATTTACACTCCAGCAACAAAACAAATACCACCTACCAGAAACCAATCGCAAAACAATGGCATGGTGTTACAATGCCCACTTTATGTTTGGGTTAATAAGATGATGAATCACTAACGATACATCACTCAATTATGCATGCTCACCCGCACACACTTTTCTCAGTTGCTTACAACAACACAATTTACAGCACTCTTACAAAACAAAAGCAAACCCATTTCCTAAATTTCAACATGAAACAGCCGCCCACCTACAACAACAAAATAAAAGAATTGACTTTCATCCTAAATAACAGTGCTTCAACACCAAAGGCCTGTCAAAATGTTAAGGTAAAAACCACATAACCCATCATCTAATCTTTAACTATGTACAAATTAAGACCGGGCAGGGCCATTTTGTCAAAACAAACAACATTTACTGGAGACTATCTTCTATCTTCATCGCCACCGAGTTCCCTCTCCTCAGAAGCAGCAGCCATCAGCTCTTCAAACTTGTCAGCTTTCGCGAGTATTATTTCAACCTATCCAAATGAGCTATCAGATACCACATTTCTCACAGATTGAAATTGAAAAATTCATTCTGTGACCAAAATAGGCCAATATAAAAATGTTATGTTCTTTCACGAGTGTTTTTACATCAAACATGATATACCTTGGCTTTCTGGATGGGCCTTTCCCTTGTTTCATCTTTCATTTCAACAGTCGATGTCAAAATCTCTGAGAAGTCAGATGACCATGCAAACAAATATACATCACAAAATTTACAGACAGACCGGAAATATATGAAGCGATAAAGGACACTTTAACATGCTATTTGTAAGATATATGAAGCGATAAAGGACATTACTTTAACATGCTTTTTGTAAGATACATTGCAATGGCTGTAGACTTCATAGAAAAGGAACACTCATATCCCCTACTAATATGTATACTTGAATAAAGAAAAAACCAATTAAGTTATGAAGAACGGATTATAAATTATGACCCCCTAAGTGTGACTGTTATGAAACAAGGAATTATAACTCCCTAGGTGTGACGAGACCTCCAGACTCTTTGACGGTTAGATAAAAGACTTCCACTACTGCTCTTCAAGGTTGACCGATGAGCCTGCTTCTATGTTACTGTCTCCCATGGCTTCAGATGGGCATGTTGAGAAAATTAGTAAAATAGAGGCCACCTTCAATAATGGATCTAAACCACAAGGGGAAATCTCCCTCCGACAAAAAATTATATTATGACAACTGAAAAAAACATACAGAAGAACCAAGATTATATTATGAAACAAGGATACAATAAATTTACACATCTGTGCTGTAATTCAGTTAAAGTTTAACAAGGAATTGCCAGGAGGTTGCAGGAACAAATTCAGAAGTTAGCTCAACATATTAAAAGATGCAGAGAAGATTGACAACAGGGTTATAGACTTATAGTGGAGAAAAGCCTCTAATGGACTAAAAAGACCTCCACTGTCAAATCTGTGGTGTATCTTGGTGCGCATTAAATGATACAAGAAAAACCTCCACTGTCAAATCTGCGGTGTATCTTGGTGCACATTAAATGATACAAGAAAGACCTCCTATGTCAAATCTGCGGTATATCTTGGTACATATTAAATGATACAGGACAATATTTGATACGTGAGACGAAGAGGCTTGAGATTCTATCAGATCCAGACTGCACATGTAACAATAGTTAACATACCCTGTAACTCCCTCACATCAGTCTTGCCCATCATCTTGTCTCACGAGCAATATTATAATTACACTTCAAGAGTCCCAGAAGATAGCTCAACATATTAAAAGATGCAGAGAAGATTGACAACAGGGTTATAGACTTAGAGTGGAGAAAAGCCTCTAATGGACTAAAAAGACATCCACTGTCAAATCTGTGATGTATCTTGGTGCGCATTAAATGATACAAGAAAAACCTCCACTGTCAAATCTGCGGTGTATCTTGGTGCACATTAAATGATACAAGAAAGACCTCCTATGTCAAATCTGCGGTATATCTTGGTACATATTAAATGATACAGGACAATATTTGATACGTGAGAGGAATAGGCTTGAGATTCTATCAGATCCAGACTGCACATGTAACAACAGTTAACATACCCTGTAACTCCCTCACATCAGTCTTGCCCATCATCTTGTCTCACGAGCAATATTATAATTACACTTCAAGAGTCCCACACAAGACCACTTGCTCTGAACCCATCACTTCTCGAGAGTTCTTAATCTGGGCCACAACAACAAATACTCGGAAGAAGTTCAAGACTACCTGCTCCATCATGAACTTCAAAATTTAAATAACTTGGTCATCATCATGAGCTATAAATGTGGTCACTCTTGACCCTATAAGGCTTAGGGTCCACATAGAGCCCACAAAGAACAGAATTCCCACTCTAGCAAACAACCTCCCTGGCTAGTCCGAGTCCCCACAACCTCCCTACTGCATCCCTGTCCCTAGCAAAGTCCTAGTCTGTGCCCTACCGAGTCCCTGTCCCTATCAAGTCCTAGTCCGTGCTACCTTGCAACCTCCCTATCGAGTCCCTGTCAAGTCTCTGTGACCTCCCTTAAGATTGCCCACTCTCTGAACCAGCAAACAACCTCCCTATCAAGTCTCTGCGACCCCCCTGCAATCAACAGTTCTAAAGTCTCAGTTAACTTATTAAACCAATGTAACCACAACACCCACTAGCACATGACCAAACCAAGCGTTACACATGCCACTCTGGGATTTACAGTCATACACCCTTTTATAGCAATAAATACAACTAAATGAACTTACAAATGTCTAATACACAAACATTACATACTTGGCAAGCCCGTGCTAGAAGGCAAAGGCATGCTTCAAGCTAAACTAGAGCCATGAGAACTGACCCCATGAGTATGGTTCAGCCATGATGATTTGATCTCATCCCCCAGAAGTTGAAGTGGTTGTCAGAGTGAACTTGCTTGACACATTGAAGATCATAACCTTAGTCTTACCACAATTAACTGTCAATTGTCTAAGACAGAAACTGGAAAGAGTGTCAATCCGTTTCTGCAGTCTCTTGACACATTGAAGATCATAACCTTAGCCTTACCACAATTAACTGTCAATTGTCTAAGACAGAAATTGGAAAGGATATCAATCTGTTTCTGCAGTCCCTTGAGTGAGGAGACAAAGATGATACACATCATTGGCAAAAAAAGAAAAGAGATCAAAATGTGGTGTAGACAGTATTGATGATACTGGAAAGAGTGTCAATCTGTTTCTGCAGTCCCTTGAAACATTGAAGATCATAAACCTAGTCTTACCACAATTAACTGTCAATTGTCTAAGACAGAAACTGGAAGGAGTGTCAATCTGTTTCTGCAGTCCCTTGAGTGAGGAGACAGATGATACACATCATTGGCAAAAAAAGAAAAGAGATCAAAATGTGGTGTAGACAGTATTGATGATAAAGAACACAATAATAAGGAGGCAACGATGATACACATCATTGGCAAGAAAAGAAAAGAGATCAAAATGTGGTGTAGACGGTATTGATGATAAAGAACACAATAATAATCAAGTGAAGCTATACCAGGATCCATGAGAGAATCATAAGATAGTTCCCAAGGAGATGTTGAGGACCACAAAGATGTTGAAAGGTGAAGGCGTGACTCCATATCTCACCAGAATTTGGGATGTACGTCATGAGCTAGCAACAGTAGGTGGGAAACCAGATTGAACTTAACACAAATAGAACTAAATAGGTTTACCAGAGAATAGGCAAAATTTGTTCAGGGAATCGCTGGACGAGACAAAATGCTTGATTGGGAATGCCAATGGAGTGACTTCACACAAGAGGAGCTAAGGCTCAGTCTTGTCCAAGGTTCCACCAGCAGAAATAGCAAAGCGTCAAAGCTTGAGAAAGATGAGAACGTAGCCCTTGCATCAAAAAGGAAGGCAAAGAAATGTCCCAGCAAGGACAAAGCTCAAAGGGAGGAGAAAAGAAAAAGATGGATCTGTGAAAGTTCAAATGCTCCATGTGTGGTGAGTTTGACTACAGCACCCAGTGTCCCAAGAAAAAGGATAAGGGGGAGCAACAGACAACAGCTACGACAAAGATAGATGAGTTAACCTCCAAGTCGGAGGAGTTTGCATTGATAGCAGCTATACCTCCAAATAGAGGAGGAGCATGATAACTTCAGAGTTGCAGAATTGAGGAACTCTAAAGGAGAAGAGGTGTTGGAACTCAAAAGAAACTGCCTCAATGACACCCAGGCAAAAAGCTTGGTTTATGTACATTCAATTTGATAGAGCAAGGGACAACAACCCAAAGGAGGATAATTTGGAGGCTGGAGCCCTTACATTTAGAACCGTTGGAAGCAAAACTTTTGGACGATGAGGATGACGGTCATCAAGCAACAGCAATAGCATCAACAACAATGCCACCCCCATTCACTAGCATGCCTCAACTTGCAGCAGCTTTGCTGCCACCTCAATTTACAACATTGCGTGGAGGTCATGTGCCTTCTAGCTCTGACATGGTTCAGGACCATTGTAGAGACAGACTGTAGAGTCAGACTGCAGGAGACTCCCATTGTTCATAGATCACGAGAAAAGAAATTAGAAGTTTCTTGTGGCAAGATGAAATTTTAGTAGATATTGAAACTTTGAAACAAGAAAAGAAATTTGAAGTTTCTTGTTATGATTGATTTTGTTCATAGATCACGAGAAAAGAAATTAGAAATTTCTTGTCGCAAGATGAAATTTTAGTAGATATTGAAACTTTGAAACGAGAAAAGAGAAAAGAAATTTGAAGTTTCTTGTTATGATGGATGTTATATCGTTAAAACCATGTTTTTATGCTATTTTTAACAAATTCATCATTCTACACGTTTTTGTTGACATATATGCATCAAAATATATATCATATTAAAAACGCTCCCGAAAACGCTCCCAACCCGAAAGCTTCTGAAAATTGTCACTCCCGCTCCTGCTCTCGCTTCCAAGCAAGCTTGATTTTATTCAAGTAATTTATTCAAAAAGATTCTTTGTTTTTATCATTTTTTAGCCAAACAATGTACACGTTATTTTTGAAAATTGATGACAATCATAATGGTGTATATGGCTTGTGTGCTAAACATCCTAAATTCATGACTTCGGGAGAGACCTGTGATTCGGAATTTAATATTTGTCACTTGATAAAATAAAGTCTAAGTTGGTAATACTACTGCAGAAACATACCAGTCAATCTAAAATATCACATGTAAAAGTTCTACTAGGAAATACTGCAGAGGCTACTTACTACCAAGAAAGCTTACTTTTCTCAATGGCCAGACCATTGTTCTTTAATATTTCTGCAACAGTAACAACTGTAGCAATAGCTGCAAAAACAACCAGAGGCAACATTAGGGATTTTAATTGAAATGGCCCTGCCAAAAATGCAAATGCTACTGAACAATAAATAAGAAAAAATGTATTGTTCTTCCTTAATAATGCAAATGAATTTCAATCCTAGTCAATTTAAATTTTAAATACACAGAAAATAATTTCCATGCGCAAAAATCTAAAGATAAGCATTACATGCGTCTTTAAATGAGTACAAAACATTACAAACAACCAAAAACCCATCACCATTTGATAAGCACCCTTAAAAAATAAATTTACCAAAGAGTCCTAAAAATAACTACTATGATTCATGCCCAGGAAATTGCATCATTGCCTCATGTGAAAGTGCTTGATAATAGTTAAATGCAATAACCCAAGAAACAATGTCACAAACAATTCGCATCATTGCCTCAAGCTTATGTATAGAAGTACATCCATGCATGTGAAAATGCTTTGGATATAGTTAAATGCAATAACCCAAGAAACAATGTCACAAACAATTCGCATCATTGCCTCAAACTTGCATGTAGGGGTACATGCTTGAATTGAAAATATATGCTTTTAGTAAATATGTAGAGGATATGATGTTAATCTCAACACCTGGGAAGATCACTACAACAGGAATTTGCTTTCCCATAATAGTAGTCGAAACTTGTAGGTCTTTATGAAACGGTGCCAACTTTCCATACCTTTATTGTGTCATCATTTGATTTGTCATCTCCTTCAACATTGAGTACGCAACTAAGAAACTTTGCATAAGCATTTCTTGTCTCGAGTCAACTCCTACAATTGATAGTCCAATAATGGACCTTTGAAGGTAGACCTTTCTTAACTTCAAACTCAGATTCATCAACCTTATAATATGGTAGAACTTGAAAAAGCTTATCATCCTAACCAATGATTTGTGTTAGAATACGGATTGAGAAGTTTTAGTAACGAAGAATATGTTGGCATGGCATTCATCAAACCTTGAAACCATCTCAAGCGGCAAAACAAGTTAGTGGAAATTGCATAGAGTTTCAAAAAACAAATTAGGGTGGACGGAACAAAAAAATGCAGGGAAAAAAGTACACTTGGTTCTGCAAGACATTACACCAAGCACATTAAAGCAAAAGAAGGGGTCACATCAAGACAATCAACTGGACCACATTAAAGAGCTTGCTCCATTTATGGAACTCTTGAGGACAATCAATCGACCACATTAAGGAGCTTGCTATTTTTGGATCATTAAAGCAAAAGAAGGGGTCACACCAAGACAATCAATCGACCACATTAAGGAGCTTGCTCCATTTATGTAACTCTTGTTGGAGATCCCATTTCTAGTAGTGGTGAATCGGTGATGAGATTGATGAGTGATGATGTGGATCAATGGTTTGTAATAGGCTAGTGGACTAGTAGCTTATACCATGGTTTTGTACCCTCCATTCTTGGCTATTTTTGGAGGTAAATCCTAACTAACTTCATTTATTTTATTTTATTTTTGTTAAATAATTCCATGGAGTTAATTAAGGTGAGCACATTATTGTATTATTTTCCTTGGGAGAAGATGATTATTTGATTATTTCTCAAGTAAGTGAGAATAGATCCCAACAAGTCACTCCTAATTTAGTAAGGAGTTGGTTGAGGAGTAATATTTTATTGTATTCGTTGGAGAACTAACAGATCTAGTAAAGTGATTATTTTTTATTCTGAGAGGAGTTGAGCTCAAACTAATTTAAGGGTTTCGTTTCTCCTTCATTTGGCCTGGTAGGTTACATAGTTTTTAAAAAATGAACTGGCCACCTAACAAAACAATGTTTCCAACTTGAACTGGATCGAACTAGATTCAATGAACTAGTTTTTTAAAAAATACATAAAACATTTAATTTTTAATGAAAAAATTATTTTTAAGATTTTTAAACTATGATTCCAAACCATTAGAGACAAAATATGCGAAGTTTGTTCATCTATAGGGTGAATATACCAAAATGGCACTGAGTGCGATACATATTAGCAACAAAATACTTAATAGTCAACGAGGCTCTAATGGGTACAACCATAGTACAAGCTACTAGTCCACTAGCCTATTACAAACCATTGATCCACATGATCACTATCAATCTCATCACCGATTCACCACTACTAGAAATGGGATCATCAACGAGTTAGATAAATGGAGCAAGCTCCTAATGTGGTCGATTGACTTTAATAGGTCCTCCATGGTCTCTTCCTCAAATAATGAGGAATTAGCCTCCAAAATGGACCTCTATCAACAATGCATAAGTGAGTAATAAAATATCCAATCCATAAGTAAACTGAGTCAAACAATAAATCATGAAGGTGTCGACTCCTTAGAGAGATCGAGGGTAGTGCAACATATCCAAGGAAATGAGCTCGATCAAGCATTAAGAGACTATGAACTAAGGAGAGATTGAGTGTAATGCAACATATCCAAGGAAATGAGCTCTGTCAAGCATTAAGAAACTATGAACTAAGGTATAGTTGCATTGCCTACTAAATAAATATGGCTGTCTCCACTCATGCAATAATATGTGGGGGTTTAGAAACGTGAGATGGCTCCTCTGCCCACTCAAAACATGTGATGCCACCTTCAATGTGAGTTTTACGACATCATATAAGAATCATCTTTGACCAATTCTAGGCTCAAATCCCTATTTCATAGGGAGATTCAACTGACCACTGAATATATGGTTGACTTGTGGATTAAAATGTGGAAGTGACCAATCATTAAAATGCCATTGTTTGCCCACCATGATGCCATCCTCATAGATCATGGGCTCACACTTGCAAATGGCTAACCAATGTTCTCGTGGGACGAGAAAAAGCAGCTAGCATCAAAATTTGGCTCCATGTAATACAAGTGCCATGTCACATGTAATGTCCCCCATCATGTCATCACCTTGCCACGACTTCCTCAACATAGGTTGATAACCAAGGTTTCATGTTATGAATTGATAATAGGAGGTGGCTCCCATTACGATCTATTAAAATATGACATCATCTCCATCACATAGAAAGGGAGCAGCCCACATACACATTTATTAATATTTCTTAATTAATGTTCATGAGAGTACTTCAAGGGTCAAAGAGCATGAGGACCCACGACTTTGTGAAATAAGAGGGGATATGTATGTATGAAGGAATTGACAAATATACCCACCCTCACTATGATTTAAAGTGCAAAAGGGTTTAGCCCCATTAAAAATATGCTTTCCTCCATATATGTGCCATCAAGGAGTATAGACGATAAAGGTTTCGTACCATGATGATTGAGTGGTATCTCCCAATACATAAGCGAAAATCATAGGTATGAGTCTTAGGATGAACAACATAATATGAATCACCCACCAATGATACACCAAAGAACATCCCATTACTATTAATCAAGGCATCGAGTGAAACCACAAACTCTTAACCTCAAATCTCCATCAACCATACATATGCAACCATGAGGAAGGAATGAAGCCAAGATGAAACAACACAAAGAACCAAGCCTGATGTGGCAGCAGCTGCTACAGAACAAAAGGTCAACAGTGATCGACGTCGACAGGGTGGTTGGTTGGTTGATATACTGGTGGCCCTTGCAGTATAATTTCTGCTGGTGAAAATTTAAATTTAAACACACATAAAGTGTCATGATGGTTGTCGGAAGCTGGCAGATAAGCTGGTGGCAAAAACCTGTAGCAGAGGCAGTGTCAAGCAATAGTTACGGCAACAGCTAACTCTAGAAAAAACGGCTGTAGATTTTGTGAGCGGCAGTGTCAAACAGTGTTGTGGGAAGTTTTGGAGGTGGTTGAAGCTAATCTGTGGTGGAGCGAGGCTGCTACTCTTGGACGACTAAGACGGCTAGGACACCTTTTTTTTAATTTAAATTTATTTTTTATAACTACTTTCTTTATTTTTTATTTTTTGTAATCACACACACACACAGATATATATATATTGATGAAAAAGTAAAAAAAATTCCCCTTTTTCTTCCTTCTCTCTTTTTTTTTATTATTTTTTTTATTTATTTTTTTTAAAGGGCTGACAGCGACATGGAGAACATCCAACAAGCTTGTGGTTAAATGGAGAACCTCCAACAAGCTTGTGGCTAAAAGCCAAAGTCATACTGCAACAACCTTGACAAAAAATTGATGCCCAAAAGCCGAGATCAGAGAATACAACTCTAATACCAATGTAACAAACAAAGTTTGTTTACACTTTGATACCAATGTAACGCACAGGGTTCGTATATGCAGTAAAAATATTCAAAATATTTGAAATGTAAAAATATCCATTATAGGACACGTATTATTTATATAAAAAACATCGAATGTATAGAAGATGTGAGATATGATATGTGATTACGAAATGTATAGAAGATGTGAGATATGATATGTGATTACGAATGAAGTCTGGCTTATATACCTAAACAAGTGCCCTTTCATGAATGGACATCCTTTAAGACATACCTCTTCAGTTAACTAATTATTATTTATATTATTATATTATTTTTATATATTATATTCATAACATATTAACAACTCCAAGCAAGAGGGCATCCTTTCAGACATGCCTCTTCAGTTAACTAATTATTATTTATATTAATATATTATTTTTATGTATTATATTCATAACATATTAACAGCTCCAAGCAAGAGGGCACCAGCCCTTGAGAGCCAAACAAGTAATATCTTTACTGGATTTAAGCCCAAACAGTAAGCTATAGAAACTCCCTGCTTTCACCTACATAGCTCACCTCTTGCGACGAGTTAGAATTCAATATATATAGGTTTAATTTACTAAGTGCCGAGCACTAACCACCTATCAAGATGTAGGCATTTTGTTACATTCTATCTAGGGGTGTGTACCCACTCCTTACTCAAATGGCCATGATCAATTTCACTAATTAACAGCTCCCTAGCAGGAAGGCACCAGCCTATGAGGAGCAAACATATCACTTTTTAAGGATTTGAGCACTATTGCAGAGCTATGGAAGCTTTCACCAACCCAACAGAATGTTCATTAGTTGATATGATATAATGATTTTCATATATTATGTTTATGGTCTAATATTTTCCAATATTGTTCTTATGCCAAATTCTATAACTAGGAGTGTTAATCCTGATTAAGTTAGAGGTGCTGTAAAATTCACTGCCAACCTTCCACGGGGAATAGATAAAAAGAAACAAGCATTCCCCACATGATATTTATGTATGGGATATAAAATTAGTCCGTTCATCGAGGATTTGAAAAAAACATGTCAGTGTTAAACCACAGCTGTCTATTAAATAAGCTCATATGCTAAAACCCTACACCAAAAAAACCCAAAGAGAAGATAACTGCAAGGTTCGTCTTTTGAATATAAGCCCTCTTACATGCAGAATGGTGCAAAACATTGAGGATTGGAATACACTTTCAAAACTTAGAAACATAAAAGCTTTGAGCGTTATTAATTATGCAAAATAGGTAAGATGTAGAAGAATGATAATGCTTCCCATCAGTTTTCCTTCAATGATACAACACAGAAGTGATATAAGAAAAGCATTAGTCCAACAATATAACAGACCTAACGTAAGAATGGAATGGAACATTAAACACTTTACTGCTGGAAAGATACTCCCACCTACACCTTTAAAGATGTAACACTAATGAAAGCCAATTAATGGTAGAAACTAATGAAGCTCAATTGGTACCAGAAACACTCTATAATGTTAATGGTATAGAAAGAGACGAATAAAGTTACTTTCAAATTAGGTTTTAACTTTTAAGCCACAGCCAGATATTAAAAACAAGGCAAACTTTAATAAATGGACAAAAGCTATTCTTTCCATTGAGAATTCATGAGAATGTAGAAAAGTTCATTTACCCATTCCCAAAGCCGACAGCTCCACTTCATCATGTTGCTGCAGATATCTCTGAAAGAAAAAATAGTATTCATGAGTTCAAAAAACAGCAGCGCTTCATATTCCCAAGGCAAATAAGCATACTTCAAATCATTAAAATATGATTATGTATTCATTTGATTGAGTGGGTTAAAACTAAGCACAGTTCAAAAAATGAGACATGAAAATACTATATCTATTAGCTTTTACTTACCCTTCAGACAAGTAAACAAAGAATGAGAGAAAAAATAGTATTCATGAGTTCAAGAAACAGCAGCGCTTCATATTCCCAAGGCAAATAAGCATACTTCAAATCATTAAAATATGATTATGTATTCATTTGATTGAGTGGGTTAAAACTAAGCACAGTTGAAAAAATGAGACATGAAAATACGTCTAATATCTATTATAGCTTTTACTTACCCTTAAGACAAGTAAACAAAGAATGAATATATCATACAATAAATTTCAATTTAATAAAAGTTTCTTGCAGTGTAATCTGAATAGTATTTACAAATCATTTGTTTATTCCTACTGCAGTGAGGACTATTATATTTATGACAATGGCAATGCATACAACTTGCAGTCGATAAATGAAGCAAGCACACAAAGAATTAAAAAATTCCATCTGATTAGCTCTACAAAAATTCATGTGTCATGCAAACTAATGTTTTATGCCTGAAACAGTAGACAGATTGCCAACTATGTTATGTACATCTCAAGCATCATACTCCATCTAGGGGGAGTGGGATGCCCAGACAACCCCTTCTGTGGAAACATGTGTCTCCCCCAATGGGAGACATGGGAAAAAGTTTTGCATGTGTCCCCCTATCCCCAGAGGGTGGAAAATGTGGGGGGGCACTCACCCCACCATGACAGACACATCCCCATGGAACACTGAAAAAAGGGACTGCATTTCTGCAGCTGTTGTAACATTCTATACCATATAAAGTTCCATAATCTAAACAATGTTGATTTCACTACAAAAAGGGAAAAAAACAAGTAAGCAAATTGGAACACTATATGAATTGTAGTGCATATACTTGTGAAGTGCCATTGCTGTTTTTAAATGGTGTCTCAATGTTCTCGTGCAAATCCAAAGTAGAAACAAAAAAATGCCTTCAGTAAGAACTCTAAATTTTATTTTAAGCATCCATGGCATCATGAATTGCAACTCTGTTGATTCCCTTTATTGAGAAGGGCTTTCCTAAACTACAATGTTTCCCTTTCCCCTGCTTACAAATAATAACAAACTCATCAGGCTTCAAAAATATTTGAGAGTTTTGTTTTAATGATAAAATGACATGAAGCTCAGTAGAACTGAAAGTGAATTTGAAAGTGAATTCCTGAAGGAGCTGATCTATAAAATGCCCTGGATATTCCACTGGAACAGTTAATGACAACAAATCTACCACATTCTGAAAGCTTTAAGTAAGTAGTTTACTACCTTGGATCTTAGGTTTAAGGATACTAATGTAGTGCTCACAACTATGGGAATAAGTTAATAACTAAAACTGAAATAAAAGGAACAAGCAAATAAACACACCATCCACAAAAATGAACACAAAATGTGACCTAGGAAACCTAATATGAAACAAAACCCAGCTAGGAGGTTAAGCCTATGTTCTGCTCTCTTTTTCTCAGTTATGAAATGCAAGTAGAAAGAAATGGGCACTCACTAGGGAGTTGCCATGAATACTGTCACCTGAATGGCTTCTACAGAAATCTTATATCTCCCTTTGGTATGGTTTGATATCCCACTCCTAGATGCTCTGCTCTACCGTGGAACAATGAGAATACCAAAAGAATGGTTCCCCTTCCCTTCCTAGTGGCCCGATATTTAACTTGGCCTTTTTTCCTTTTGCAGTTTTGTTTGGCCAATGAGCCACTCATCTTATACATCCTTCTCCTAGACTGCCTCTTCATTCTTTGGAGTTGGCCATCTAGGGTTTTAGATTAGTATGCTCTTTTACTTCCTGATTTTTGTCTTATATGGGAGCCACTTTAGCACTCCCACTTTGTAGTGACATCATTGTACCTAGCACAATCCCATTGACATCAGTTGGACATTAATAAATTTATCTTATCTTATAATGATGCTTTTCAGTTAGAGACACCAACTCCCAAAAGATCCAAACTTGTTATATAGAGCTGCCATGAGGAGGGCCATGTTGCAAAAAATATCAATGACTTGTTCTTCCAACTTTGAACATCTCTTGTCTACCTCATCCCAAGGGTTGTTATGACTAGACTTATCTGCCATTGCTAGGGTTCAAAGACTTCTTTCTTAAGCCAATTCGTAGAACCTACAACTGTCCATGAAACCCTAAAGAATACCGCTCTAATACCAATATGATCTTTTATCACTAGAACAAACTGTCACAACAGATCTTACAATATTCTATAGATCTTTTATCATGTAATTTATTACCTTCGATCTCAACTTTAATTTAGATCCATCCACAGTATTGGGGTCACCCTGTTCCATATCAAGAAATCCTATCCCAATATCACATCAAAGTCATCCATGGGCATCACAATGAAGTCCAACAAACCCTTCCATCCATCAATCTAAACTAGAAATCTTGTTGCCAATCCACTTAGATTTTGGCATTGGAATTCACTACCTTCACCACAGTCCTACTTGTGGCTACCTGCAATCCAAGTTGCTCTTCCAAACTTGCCTTCATGAAATTTTGTGAGGCACATGTATCAACAAGTGCTAGTATTATCCTTTTGTTGATCACAATGTTCACAGACAACTTGTGCCTCCAATTGTCTTGTTCCTTCCCCAAGACACCAAATCCTCATGCAAGAATCATCATGCAAACAATAATCACAAAAAGCTAACATACCTCTTTATGTGCACATCTCCATACTATTGATATACTTTGATACCCCTGATCACGAACCCAAGGGCTATGCATGGTAACAAGGCATTTTTGGCGCACTATGATGCCTGAAAATGCAACACCAACATGTTTCGCAACTGACCCATTTTTGGCGCACTAGTCGTGTAGAACGAAGCTATTTCACCCGAAATACACCACAAAATATAATACTGGTTAATTATGTTCTATATATGTTACTTAGCAAGATTTCATAACATCTTCATCATACAACCAAATAAATGTACTGCCACATTATAAATAAAATGGCAGAGAGAACACAAATTTCATTAAAACCGACCCACAGCATTCACTTTCTTAAAATCGCCAAAATTCGTTTGCATGTCACCAAATTTCAGCTTATATTAAAAAACCACCAAATTCCAGGTGACTCAACCATCCAACACAACCCCCACAAATTTTACATACAATAGGTAAAATTCGGTTCCACATCTTTTCCGTCCAACCTGCAATAGCCCACCTACTCACACAAAGCCCAGACAGAACAATCTTCCAACCTAACCAATTGGAGATCAACTGCAACCAAATCAAAACCAAATTTTTGGCACACCCCTCCCTATGGTTCTCCTTGTTGCACAAGTCTCGCTTTATGCTTCTCTTTGTGTTCCTTGCTCCCATCTGTGTTCTTTCTCCACTCGACGCTAGTCCAAAATATACATGACGTTGGTAGGTTAGGCAAAGGGACCCATTGTGGATTTTGTGCATTTGGTTAAGTGCACCCAGTCGACTCTTCATGCGCCCACTCGTTCGATTAAGTGCGCCCAACCAACCTACCAAGTGCCCTCCCATTCAGTTAAATGCACCTATCATGCACCCTTCCTTTGCACTCATTCCATTGTGGTGTCATCAGCCCGCCCAAATCATGCACAACTTATCACACATGCTCTATAACTAGAAACCCCCAATTCATTCCAGTCGTGCCTCAAGCCAGCACGAGTTGATCATGTGCACACCCTCATTCAAACTTCCAATCACATGAGGTGCCACACCTCTTCAAATTTGTCTACCAAGAAGCACATCAAGCACACTTGACGCTTGAGTGAGATGGGGGCGCATCTCGACACCCTGGGACACCTGGGGCCTGACAATACCAATACTAGCTCGAACAAGTACTTTCACACAAGTCTAAGTGTCAAGATGAGCGGAAGTCGTCCAAAGTCTTCACGTGAGCAAATTCACTTTAATTAAAGGAATTATTAAAATGAAATGCTTTCACACAAGTCTAAGTATCAATATGTGTAGAAGTCGTCCCAAGTCTTCACATGAGAAAATTCACTTTAATTAAAGGAATTATAAAAATGATATGCTTTTTACATTAGTGAATTTGATGAATCCAAACCCTTGATTTGGACTTAATCTCAACTTTCAATCTCATTAAGATATTAGGATGATGGAGACTTAGTCATCTATGGTTAATTATTTTGGTCAATAACTCTAGATTATAAAGGCAAGGTTACATGAACCCAAAAGACACAAGAACAAGAACTCAATAAGAGATTGTGGCATAAAGGACAGTGAGTCAAGCTCGGAGAAGACCAAAGCACTGAGAAGTAGAAGCAGAGATCAACCAAGGGGAGTTTGTGCATTTCAAAGGGAGAGAGGGTGTTCAAACTAGTCAGGTAAATTTGCAAAGGGTGGAAACAATGTTGCATGAAGCAAGAACAAAGTGGGGGCATTTTTTGGAAGTGAAGCGTCAAAAGCATCATTTTCCAAAAATCTAGGAAACAAAGCATCTAAGAAGCATTTACTATATATGTAATTTCATTCCCTGTTTAGGGGCATCTAGACCCCCCACTAGATCCTTTCAATACTTGGACCAGAGATGTGTAGCCATTTATGTGTGAGAGACACTCAAAATTCATGCCCACATTCTCCAAGGTCCTCCTCAACCAGATCATATTCAGTGGAATATATCCTCCTTTCTAGTGCTCCCATCAACTAGTGCACCAAGACACAAATTAACAACAACAATGCCTCAAATATATTCAGTGGAATATATCCTCCTTTCTAGTGCTCCCATCAACTAGTGCACCAAGACACAAATTAACAACAACAATGCCTCAAACTACAAATCGATGTGAATCTGAGGAACCATTCCCCTTGCCCAAAGACCTCAAAGACATCACCAAACCAAATCTCATACCAACAAGCAACCAAGGTCACCTACACACCAACGACAAGTTACTTCTTGACAACAACAAGAAGGTCCAAATCTTCCAACTCTCCCTCGAGGTAGCATTCTATTTATAATTTTCTTCATTCAATCTCGAGTATTAGGAGAGAGAGATCTAGATGTAGTGGATCGTGACCTAGTCCTAACTCTCCCTTGAGGTAGCATTCTATTTAAAATTTTCTTCATTCAATCTCGAGTATTAGGAGAGAGAGATCTAGATTTAGTGGATCATGACCTAGTCCTAACTCTCCCTCGAGGTAGCATTCTATTTATAATTTTCTTCATTCAATCTCGAGTATTAGGAGAGAGAGATCTAGATTTAGTGGATTGTGACCTAATCCTTGGATCATCTTTTACTGGCATCTTTTTGGGTTAGCTGTTTTGCTACATTCACTCCTCTCAAATATTTTGTGATCTGATCTCAACATTGTAAAACTTGGATTTCTAGATCTGGTTTCATGACAGTTTTTTTATTTTTAACATTGAGATGAATTTTTATTTTTTTTATTTTTAAAATGACAACAATTTGTATTTTTTAAATTTTTAAATTAAGAATAAGCATTTTTTTTCCACATGGGATGTATACTCGTGTTTTTTCCCAAATTGGAATTTTTCCTTCAATTTTTTTAAACCAATGGGTCATCAACCTAGGCCAGTCACCCGAGGAATGACAAGAATTTGTATTTTTTAAACTTTTAAATTAAGAATAAGCATTTTTTTTCCACATGGAATGTATACTTGTGTTTTTTCCCTCCCGGGATTTTCCACATGGGATGTATACTCGTGGTTTTTCCAAATTGGAACTTCTCCTTCAATTTTTTTTAACCAATGGGTCATCAACCTAGGCCAGTCACCCGAGGATATTATTTGACAGTCTCATTTCAACATCTATATTACAGCTGCAGATGATGAGAGCCATTAGCTCCCTTCTACTTATAACTTTTCTTACTGATACTTTAATTTATGTTTAATATTACAAATTAACTTCTGTGTGTTGCAGATACACCTACATCCAAATCTTTTTCACTTTTACTCTCTAGGGGTTTCCCTCCCGGGATAACATACTTGTAGGCTCAGGTTATGTTGTTTCTTTTTCTGTTGTAGCATTTTCATTTTAAGGGACCTCTTGCAGTCCCCTGTTTTTTTTTTGTGGATTTCTTATCAAATCTGTAATCTACAGTCCCTTGGACCTAGTTTGGTATTTGGTGCGATATAATATAAATTCTATTTCATTTTCTTCTCCTTTTTTCTGGGATTTCTGAAAATACCTTATTTTAATTTAGATTTTGGATTTAAAACTGATCACTCTAAATGTATGTTTACTCTCGAGGACAATGACCTATTTTTTATCATTAATGGACACAAAGAAAAATTCAAATCTATTTTTAAATTTCATAAAAATATAGTAAATTACTTATAAATACACCTTCACAGTTTCTCTTGGCAGGGAAGGTACAAAGAAAACAAAAAAAAAAACTACCAGGATCCATAACATCATGTTATGTTAACGTCATGTTAAGGTGATCTTACTTTTATTACTTCCAACGAAGAGATCGGCTTATGTTAACATGGATCAATGGATCTATGCTATATTTTCACTATGATTAGAAAGGAAACCAAGGTTATCATGAATCAATGGTATATTTTAACTATGATTAATGATATATTTTGACTATGATTAAATATAAATGAAGGTAACTGAGATTTACAAAGAAATTATATGTATTTGAATAATTATTATGTAAACAAGAGAAATAAAATAAGGAAAATGATTCATAAAATAAAATAAGAAAAATGATGAAGATTGTTAGGGTAAGTGAGAAAAGTAACGTAAGTGACATCCTAACTGTTTTGAGAGAAATTTGCGAGTGAAATTGTGAGAGGGATTTTTAATCCTGTCCAACGTACACAATACACAATTTCACCTGCAGAATTTCTCTCAACATCAATAACTATGTAAATATACACTCGCTGATCCTAATTCAGTTTCATATTCACTCGGACGAAATTCCAATTAAATTCATTTCTCGATTTATATTTTAATTCTAAGAGAATTACAGGAAGATCTTAGGCCACGTTTAAAATTACTCTCAATAAATAAATTAAATAATAAAAAAATAAAAAAGCGACTGAATCATTCATCGGAAATCCAAGAAAACGTATCACAAGCCTTTAAAGCCCTGACGAAATGAAGAAAAAAACAACAGCCGTGGTTTGAAATGAAGAAATCAGAGGCCGTCACATGGAAGAAACTGTAGAGTGTAGAAGTTAAGAATACCTTGGCAAGATTTACGTAGAAGAACAGGGGCTTCTTAGTGTTGGAGACTTGAATCCTGTTCTTCTTGTAGTTTTCATTGGGCGCCGCGTTGTTGTTATTAATGACAGCAGCCGCCAATTTCTCCACACCTCCGTTTACTTCCTCCACATCGGGGTGCGCCTGCTTCTGATCCTGGACCTCAACCTCAGCCTCAGCCTGCGCCTGCATCTTCTCTTCTTCTTTAAACCCCCGTCACAAAGAATTGCAATGAAAAAAATTATGTTCGCTCCCTTTCGTTTCTTTAATCGAAAGCAAAGAAGGGAAATGTAATCGCAATAAATAGGAGGAGTCGGGCACTCCCGCTCGCTCTGTCCTCAACACCCGGGAAAGGCCGTTACAAATACCTTCAAGAACCTCTGTGTGAACGTGTTCGTGTTTTGGGACAACACAGCAATCTGTCCACGTGTTGGTGCCCTTGCACGCCACTTGTTTGGCTGCCAAACGTCGATGCTCATTGGAATTGATTGGAAGTTGAATACCATTCGTAATTAGTGATACGAGTACTTGTCACAGGCCCATTTGTTTGGTCGAGAATCCCTATCTCTGTGTAAAAACGATTTTTGAGGGTTTTTTGTTTGGATCCGGCTCGTACAATTTATCAAATTATCAAATTATGTATTTTATTATCTAATTATTATCGGTGAATTTTATTATCAAATTATGTATTTTATTCACCGATTTATGTATTTTATTATCAAATTATTATCGGTGAATTTTATTATCAAATTATTTCAAATTATGTATTTTATTCACCGATTTTGAAATAATGGGTTGTGAGGGTTTTTTTGTTTGGATCCGACTTGTACAATTTATCAAATTATCAAATTATGTATTTTATTATCAAATTATTATCGGTGAATTTTATTATCAAATTATTTCAAATTATGTATTTTATTCACCGATTTTGAAATAATGGATTTAATTAACCGATTTAATTCACCGATTTTGAAATAATGGATTTTATTCACCGATTTAAAACCAAATATATGTTAAACAGATATCGATGTGATGCGATGAAGTAGGTTTATGGAGTTGGAGTGCTTACATGGCTCAAATCGATTAATTATTTAGAAAGTAAATCAATTTTATTTTATATATATATATATATATATATATATATATATATATATATATATATATATATATTTTGTATTAATCATAAAAGCATATTACATAGTGTAATTATATGATATTCAATGGCTTCAATGTGCTTGAAGGAAATCATGTTTGTTGGGCACCAAATTGCTTTATAAGCCATCCAAAATATGAATAGTTTCAGTCTATCTATCTAGGTCTTATAGGTCTTTAAGTTTGTTACACTACTAAACTTAAAACTACTCAAATAAAAGTTATCCGTAAAAAACATCATGACAAAACAAAAAGATTAACACATCTTGTCGGTCGTTAGTCATCATACGACTCTACCAGCACTAGATCTTTGACGCTCAATCCTAGCAATTTGAATTGGTGCATACCCCAGAGCTGACACTCAATTCTACAAAGGCATACATATTGATGGTGCAGCTAGAGCTGTATGGATTGCAGCTCCTTCTAAATATCCTTGGGGTTCATCTCGTCCTACGGATGCCTCTATCATTCCTTGATTTCAGTGATGGATTTCGCCATGATACACTTCATGAGTCATTATAGCTGGATCGTTTCCTTGAACAAAGTAAGTCATCCACGGGTGTTCATAGGGTCCATAACCAGTGGCTCCCATTTCTCAACATGAGGCTCAGCAACTACCTCCGATTTTAATTTTGACTCCCAAGCAGAAATCATCGTTTTTACCTATGTCGGGGTCCCGACACTGAACGCATTTAGTATGGTCTACATATTTTTCGCATACGACTTTCTTCCTCACTTGTGGGGCCTGTTGGTCGAAGCCCCCTGCCCTTTCCCTTTCTCCTTTTGCTAGTTTCCTACATGTCCCTCTTGCCCTCTCTTACCATTACCTTGAACCTTCACCATCATGCCTTTCGACGGACCACCCCTCACCTTCTAAACAGCGCGCACCCACACAGGAGATGAAACCCGCAGTGCAGGAGCTGAAGCAATTCTTGGGTTAGGCAAACCTGTAGTGAGCACACAAAGCAAATTTATATTAACTCTTCATTGCCTGGAACTTGGAAATCTTATGGGCATTGTTTTCCCTTCCTTCACACTGACAAACCCTAGTTCCTTCCTTAACGGAGAACCCAATTTTCTGGTATTTCCGAGTTGTGTCATGGTTATGACAGTAAGCCAAACAAACATAACCACTGCAGGTTGACACTCACAATTCCTCTGAAGCCCCAACTGCCATTTACTCGCTCTGGCTTACCAAGACAGAAACCAGAGATTTACCGGGTCACCGACTAGATATGCATGTAAAATCTCAATTATAGACCCGAAACTCCTATACATTCCCATTTGTATTAACAAATTGCCAAAGAAAACGAAGATCGACATGGCGAAAACAACTAAAACTAAATAAATCAACAATCTAAATATCCAATGCAGAAACCTCCTTCGACCCTTCCATTCTTGTAACATTATCTCAAGCGAAACCTCCATCCCATTTACCCAGAAGGCCAAAGGAACATACCAAAAGTCGTGACCGTCTCCCGCTCAGTTCCTCCGACGCTCCAGCTCTCCAGACCAACGCGATATAGTTACCACCTTCCACAAAGCACAAGGAAAGGTTCTAACAAGTGCCTGCATGCAGACTACGCCTCGCACCACCTGGAGATCAAGGTAACCTTCGCACATAAACCAATCTGACACCCACCTCTGGATCCGCCTATCCCTCTTAACCCCGAGCGTGCAGTGACGTCGAGTGGCCGCCCACTTGCTCTGTCTTGCGTGTGGTCATTCATTAACTCGATCCCTAAGTGGATCTTCCCTGTCCTCGCACCTCGATGGAGGGGGGTTTATTGATTTATTAAATTCAATAGTAATGAAAATAAATGTTTTTTAAAGAATCTTTTTTCTAAAATTGTATTTTCCTTTTTCTTTTATTTGTTAATTTTTTAATTTCATTTTTTTAAATAATATTTTTTACCATTAATGATTAATGATTAACATTGTTAAAGTACTTTTTATTAATTACATAATTAAGAATTTATTTGGTAACTAGTTAATCAAATTCTATAGTTCCCAAGATCTGATAATTTGTAATGGAATTAGTAAGTGGCCAAACTCTAGCTAGATGACTTGTATTCATAAGGGTGGTAGTAGCGTTGTGGGTGTTGTGGCTTATGCAATATCTGATTTCCATGTTCTCAATTGTATTTTGACCATAGACCTTTAACTTTAATTCTAAACCTTGACATGCACACCAGCCACATGCAAAAAAAAATTGAGAGTTAAAGGCACATTCTTTTTTACAAAAGTAAAATGGATATCTTCTTAAAGGAATTAAAAAATACATTTAGATTTCTTAACATATAGTGATAACATTGATCGCATCTACCATAGTTTCACTATAACTCTTTTCACTACCATTAGCAAGTTCTCTACCAAGGTGTCTTATAAAAATCATTATAGAACTTCCAATCCTTGGTATGATAATGATTGCAAAATTGCTAGGAAAATGATTATAGATGCTCCTAATGAAACCATAAAGCTTGAAAAAATTAATATGTACAAGGCTCTTATAAAAAAAAAAAATCCAATATAAATAGGAGGCAAGAGCATCTTCTTCCCCTTTCTAAAGTTGAGCCTAGAAAATTTTAGAGGAAAATTCTCGTTCGTAAAACAAGGGAAAATAATTTGATCCCCTTAAAAATTTAGGATATCTATCTTAAGATTTTTTATGATTCCCCTCACACCATGGGCACCATCTTGAACACTCTTATAGAGGAGGATATTTTCTCTTTGGAAGATGTGGACTTTGAGGTTAAGTGTCTCACTAATGGAAAAGTTAGGGATATTGAGGGCAACCAAACTGAAATTTTCAAAATGGGAAGGTTTGTCCCCGTCCCTCATATACACAGACTCCTCAATTTGGCAGTAAAACAAGACTTCCCTAAGGCTTGGACGCAAAGCCTTATTATGCTTATCTTTAAAAGTGGGGATGAAAATGTTCCCTCTAACTACATGACCATTATGATTAGCCACATTTCAGCCAAACTGTATGGAATCATTTTGGAAAATAAGATTAGCCTTTGGCTTGAAAGGCATGATAAAAGACTTAAGGACAAGCTGGATTTAGGAGGCATCACACAACTATAAACCAACTTATTACTCTTAGGATCATTTTCGAAGAATGTTGCAATAATAAAACTAATCCCTTACGTTGTTTTGTGGATTTTAGAAATGCTTTCAACACAGTTCCTTGAGATAAGTTATGGAAGAGGCTAGAAGAGATAATGGTTCCTCTCGAGCTGAGGGTTGTTAAGAGTAGGCTATATGAGAATGTTATAACCAAGCTTAGGACATTGAGCGTTGGTCAAAAGAAATTAAATGCAATATCATAGTTAAGCAAGGGTGTTCCTTATCCCCTACCTTTTTTGGCATTTACATTGATAAGCTAGAAGAGTGTTTAGAAGCAGCGGGATGTGATAGCTCCAGACTCACTGGTATGGTCATTACTCTTCTCCTTTATGTTGATGATATTTTTCATCTAGCCAAGATCCATGACGATCTCAACAAGCAACTTAAAGTCATCCAATACTAGTGCTCCAAAATGGGTATGGTTGTTAATACCGACAATACTAAAGTCATTATAATTAAATCCAAAAAGATCAACTATGATAATGTCATTTATGATAATAACTACTTGGAGAAAGTTTCTTCATACAGGTATCTCGAAATCGATATTCATCATCAACTCAACTGGAATTGTAGCATCGAGAAAAGGATAATTAGGGGTTGGAAAGCTTATTATGGGCCTGAAAGAAATTGTAGGTTGACATATCTTTGGGTATGGAGTTAAAAATAAATAAATAAATAAATAATAAAAAATAAAAAATCTATATGAGGCTCTTGTTACCCCTATTATTTTATATGGATTTGAGGTTTGAGGTTGCACTATCTCTAGAGAATTGTGGAGTAAGATTCAACTTATCCAAAAAAAATTATCACCTACAACCTCATGATTAAAGGAAATACTCTTTACGCTATCCTCTTAATTGAAGTTAGCCTTTCCCCCATTGAAAGCATGGATATGATAAGGTGTCTCTTGTATAAAAAGAATCTATACAACATGGAATCCAACAGGCTCCCCAGACATATGAAAAACAATATCTATACGAGCAGAGGAGTGAATGGAGCGATGGAGGAACCCTAACCTGCAAAAAACCCTAGATTGTCGACAAAAACCATTAGAGCTTGTATGTGCTCTGCTCAATGCATGGAATAGGTTCAGGGCAGATGTTTTCGTTTTTCTCCGGCGACGTGAGTATCTGTGGACAACTTTGCCACTGCGCAAGGAAAATTTTTTCCCCATAACCATTCAAGGCTACTCAGTGCTCACTACTCTAGTTTTTAAGGTGGTATGTCACTAACGGTCACAGGACTCACTGCTATAGACTGGCAGTTGTGTGCTTTGGCATTATCTTAACAGCTTCGAAAACCCGACAGTGGGTTATTATTATTACCCTTGCTTTCCTTCTGGACCCCAACAAATACTGATGACGGTCACAACCTCTAAGCCAACTCCTCAAAACAATCAAGGTTTTTTCGCGACAAGGTGAAGGATCTCTCGGAATGGAGGAGAACCCTCGAAACGAAGAGATGGATGAGGTTGAGCTGGACTACTCATCCGACAACCTGGAACCATCACAAATTTGGGCAGGGTTAACACCTCAGCGGACAGGTGGGATGACTCGGGGAGATGACCTCACACGAAAGGAACAAGTGGATATGGAGATAGGTGAGTCATCACATACTCCTTATGCCTTAAAGGAACCCTATCTGACAGTTGAGGCAGTTTCTTCATAACCATTCCCTACGGCACTAACCTCACCATCATACTCTATCCCCTCACCATCGGTTCTCAGACTTTGGGAGAAACAAGCCCAAGTTACCCTAGATGTTTTGGGTCCGATAACGGATGGTTTGGGGGCAAATGACAGTAACTTAGAAGGGTCATTTGGTTTCGAGTAGTTAGGAATCAACCACGCATCGGATGAAATAACACACACAAACAATTTTGGGGAGCCCCCTTTTGTGGCGGCATCAAGTTGCTTTGAAGGTATCACACAGTCGATTCCACCACCAGAGGACATCAAAACATCTGATTCAGATGACACTCCATAAGGAGAAGGGCACATCCGAGACAGGACCACCCACAGGACTGGAAAGAAAAAGCACAGGTGCACTAAGAGTCATGAACAGAAGCGGGATTTGGTTTTCGACGAGGGCATTCGTATGGATAAGTTGGAAGAAACCTCGCAAACAGTACTAGTTGGATGTGTTCGAGGGAGGAACTACTCCATGGGCAAACTAAAGATATGGACAGCAGAAATTTGGGGAAACATTTTGGAGCAACTCCCTGGGGTGCTCACGATGAATAGGGGGTGGTTTGCCCTAATTTTCCCCTCCTCGGAGATGGAAAATTGGGTATTCACTAAATACTGGCATATAGAAATGACACTAGTGTTGCTCAAGCAATGGACTCCACTTTTCAATCCAAACAAGGAAAAGTTGGGAGTAGGACCTATTTGGGTGCGACTTTCAGGTCTCCCACTACAATTTGTTGAAAATGCAGCAAGATGATGGAGCTTAGTGAAATGAAGTCGCCTTCACTAAGTGGGCCCGCAGACTATTTTTGGCGCAAAGTCTATTTTTAGACTATGTCTATTTTTAGACATATGGAGCATGGTCCGGGGATTGCAGTATGTTATTCTTGAAGTATTGGTCATGTTGGTAAAAATAGATGGACCTCTGTTTTTAGACATTTAGGTCGAAGTCTATTTTTAGACTGCCTATCCTAAAAATAGAAAATTCAAATATTATTTACCCTTAATAATATTTGGACTCTAAACTTCAGTTTACTCTCTTGGAGCACTTCAGTTCGAGCTACAGAAGTGGCTCATGCATCTGACAGAGGAATTGCGCTATTCCTAGGGGTTTGGTGAGCTCATGCATGGTTGACTTCAGTTAGGACTTCAGTGGCAGAAGTTTGGTGGAGTTGATGAGACAGTTGGTGGAGTTGTGTTCGGTTTAACTTAGTTGAACTGGTTGAGATTAGTTTGACTAGCTAATCAACTAGTAATGAGTTGAGTGAATTAAATATTATTTAATTCACTAATTATTAACTCATGATTCAACTCAAGAACACATCAGTTCACTACAGTGCATGGATAGTTCAGTGGAGACCAGTGAAAGAGGTAGATGAAAGGGTTGAGATAGCTATCAGTTGTGACATTAGTTGTGCATGAGATTTGCACCACACTTGGAGGAATTTCCAATGATGATTGCGCTGTCAAGCCAAGGAGATTCGAACCTTGGATCTCTCATTAGACCAGCCTTGATTGCGCAATAGAGGCAGGCAATTAGTGGGTGTGTTTTGAACCTGTGACCTGTTCAAAACCAAGCTAGTTTTGTGTGTAACTTTATGAGAAAGTACTGAGTACTTGTGAGGAGTATTGTACTGAGTTTGTTACATGTTTTCTCCATTATAATATACACAATAGCTGCGGGGTTTTCAGCTATAAGCTTTCCCCATACATACTGTGTAATGTGTGTGATGTTTTGATGATTGTTTGATCGCATACCGCTTGTTTTATTTCCGCATGTGTGATGATCTGAGTGGAAGAGATTATGTG
This sequence comes from Pinus albicaulis, assembly GCA_034641835.2. Lineage (NCBI taxonomy): Eukaryota > Viridiplantae > Streptophyta > Pinopsida > Pinales > Pinaceae > Pinus > Pinus albicaulis. The sequence goes on along the minus strand of JAXQQM020083407.1, from coordinate 83,350 downwards.
TTGCATATGAATTCGAATTGATATGTGATCAGGATAATCTCGGTGGATAAAATATCATTATTCAGCAAATTTCTACATGGTATCGGAGCTAGATTAACTATCGGAGCAGAGATTGATCATCAAAGTGATTACAAACTTATTTCGGTAGACAGAGTCTGCATGCGGGCCAGGTAGCCTCTGGATCCATCCTTTCCTTTGAAAGGTGATACATCCATTAAATGCCCCTGCAGTCGATCTCTGTGCTAGAAATAATTTGTTCTCACAGATCAAGAGCGGTTGAGCTTTGAGTTGGAATTCGAATTTTGCAGCAGTTTTGTTTTCTTGGTGCCGGAGTTGAAAATGTCTTTCAACGGTTTGCGACTCGAATATGCTCTTGAAGGCAGTTCGAATTATGTTGCATGGAAGGATCACACGGAGGCAGTATTAGAAGATAATGGACTGAAGGAGTTCGTAGATACGGATGTCCAAAAGCCCACTGATCCTGCTGAAGTCGAGGCTTGGCAAAAGAAGATGGCGAAATGTCGAAGCATTATGTTGGAGGGCGTCAAGGATCATATTGTATCCAGCCTGCATGGAAAAGCTTCTCCATATTTAATGTGGAAAGCATTGACAGATCTATTCCAGAGTAAGAGCGACCAAAGGAAGCTGGCGCTCAAGGATAAGCTCAGAAACATCAAGATGGAGAATCATCACAATACTGCTTAAATACCTCCACGAAGTTATCAATGCCAAAGATGAAATTTGGGAAGTGTGGGAGTGGTATCGAAGAGGACATGGTAGACACAGCTCTCCTTGGTCTTAGAAGAATAGCATTCATATCAAGATAGTGTCAATGGTGGAGAAGTTGCCCCGGGATGGGAGGCGCCTTTGGGCGGATCTCATGCGGGAGGAGATCAGGAGGCTACCGAGAGATGGATCTTCATCGAATTTGATGAAGAAAATTGCGCTTTGGATGCCAAAGCAAAGACGGGGAAGAGCAAGAAAAATTCTCATTCCGGTGCTAAGGGCAAGAAGCAAGACATGTCCAAGGTCAAGTGCTTTCACTACCACGATCACGGACATTATGCCACAAATTGTCCAAAGAAGAAGAAAAACAAGCAAGCGGGAAGATCTGCAGATGGAGAGGCTTTGGCCTCGCAGTTCGAGCTTGAATTTTCGTTGATCGCATGCTTGGTTTCAAGTGTGGTGGGATCAGTTTGGTTCTTGGACAGTGGTGCGTCATTCCACATGATGGGAGATCGAGATCTGTTTTCAGATCTGGAGGAAAAATATCTTGGAGTGCACATCGAGATGGGCGATGATGGTAGATACAGTGCGACTGGTATCGGTACCATTTCCTTTGAGAGGGAGTCTGGTAAACCTTTCATATTGAAGGAAGTTTTGCATGTTCCAGGATTGATGAAGAACTTGATCTCTGTAGTGATGTTGGAAGACAAAGGGTATGATGTGGTCTTCAGTGAAGGAAAAGCTTTCCTGCGCAGTAAGACTACTGGTGAGACCCGGAAGATAGGGGTTCGAGTCAAGAACATTTATCAGTTGCAAGTAGATGGTTGCGCAGCAATGGCATGCAAAGCGGGAGAAGTGGTGAGCCGGGATGATGAGGGCGAACTGTGGCACAGGAGATTGGGCCACCTTCACCATGGAGCTTTTAAGATCCTGCAGCAGATTTATACTGGGCTTCCTAAGGGCACCCTTGCGCAGTCAGATCAGTGCAAGGGGTGTACTTTGGGAAAATATGTGAAAGCCACATTTCATGAGAAGGATAGTCGCGCCATGACGATCCTTGAGAGAGTTCACACAGACGTGTGTGGTCCTTTCTCAGTAGCTTCGACAGCAAAGCACAAGTACTACGTGATCTTTGTTGATGATTTCTCTCGGAAGTGCTGGATCTTCTTCATGTAGAAGAAGAGCGAGACATACTCTAAGTTCTGTGAGTTCAAAGCACTTAGTCGAGAAGGAATCGGGGAAGAAAGGTGAAGGCTCTCAGGAGCGACAATGGTGGTGAATTCATCTCGGCTGAATTCAAATACTTTTGCAGCGCAGAAGGGATTCGGAGAGAGCTCATCGCACCCCATAACCCACAGCAGAACGGGGTGGCTGAGTGGAAGAACATAACGATCGTGGGTGCTGCACGGGCGATGTTGCATGATCAGGGCCTACCCCTTCACTTGTGGGCTGAGGCATGCAATACAGCAGTGTATGTGCAGAACCGTTGTCCTCACAAGGTTCTTGGCATGAGAACACCAGAGGAGGCTTATTCTGGCAAGAGGCCTGATATTTCCCATTTGCGGATTTTCGGATCTCCTGTCTACATGCATGTGACGAAGGATGCAAGAAGGAAGCTGGATCCAACTGCTGAAGTTGGAATATTTGTGGGGTACACTGATACACCTCACAACTATCGGGTGTATGTGCCGGACAGTCGCAAGACTGTTGTGCGACGGGATATAAAATTCCAGGAGGAGAAAGCCATGCAGTGTTCGCTTGAGAGGGAGCTACACTTGCATGCAGATGAGGAGCTGTTAGTTCCTAAGGAGGAGCTTCCGGATGTGGATCGGCCACAAGAGGAGGTTCAGGAGGTGGAAGAAACCACCCAGGCAGCGCCAACCATCAGAGGGCGCATGCGCACTACAGAAGCTGAGCGACTGGCTCGGGATGCAGAGAAGGTTGTAAGACCACCTACAGCACAGCGCAGACAGAGACAGTCACCGGATCGGTACACTGGATACATGGCTCTTATGAGTCAATGTGTTGTGACAGAGCCATCCTCTTTTGAGGAAGCTGTGGAGGAACCCGCATGGGTTGATGCCATGATCGAAGTATATGATTCGATCATCAGGAACAGTGCATGGGAGATTGTCCCAAGACCGGTTGGGAAATCAGTTGTAGGTTCGCGATGGATCTACAAGGTGAAGCAGGCGGCTGACGGGAGTGTGGAGAAGTAAAAGGCGAGATTTGTCGCCCGTGGCTTCTCACAGATCGAGGGGATTGACTATGAGGAGACTTTTGCACCTGTCGCAAGGTACTCTTCCATACGGACGATCCTTGCTCTCTCGGCGCAGATGGGGTGGCACATTCATCAGATGGATGTGAAGACTGCGTTCCTCAATGGAGTTATTGAGGAAGAGGTGTACATAGAGCAGCCTGAAGGTTTTGAGATCTTCAGCAGTGAGTCGCATGTGTGCCGACTCAAGAGAGCTGTATACGAGTGAAGCAAGCACCTCGTGCTTGGGTACACTACGGATTAAAGGAGCATTCCATAGGGCTTGGATTTCCAGAGTGGGCGAGATCCTAACTGTGCAGTTGTGGTGGAGGGGAAGCTGCTGATCATTGTACTGTATGTAGATGATCTGATTTTGACGGGTGATGAGCTGTTGATACTTTCAAGCAAGGAGGACCTTGCTAGAGAGTTCGAGATGAAGGACTTAGGCCTCCTTCATTATTTCCTGGGATTGGAGATTTGGCAGCGCAATGGAGGATTGTTTGTTTCTCAGGGAAAGTATGCCCGGGAGATTCTGGAGAGGTTAAACATGCATGGATGCAAGCCTGTTGACACTCCTCTTCCTGGAGGTTGGAGGAAGGAAGATGCTACTTCAGCGGAGGTAGTGGATACCACTATCTATCGACAGTTGGTGGGGTCGCTTATGTATCTGGTCAATACACAACCCGATATATGCTATGTTGTTAACTAGCTTTCGCAAGCTATGGTTAATCCTACCAAGCTCTACTGGAAGGCAGGCAAGCATGTATTGCATTATCTTAGTAGCACATCGAGATATGGTCTGTGGTACAGACAGGAGGATGAGGTGAGGCTTTCTGGCTTCACGGATGCAGATTAGGCAGGGAGCCCAACGGACCGGAAGAGCATATCTGGAGGTATTTTCAGCATTGGATCGACAGTAGTTTCCTGGTACAGCAGGAAACAGAGATCCGTGGCACTCAGTTCAGTAGAGTCCGAGTACATGGCAGCAAGCTTGGCTGCATGCGAGGCTATTTGGATGAGGAAGATCCTTGTCGGATTGTTCGGGTCGCAATTGGAGCCTACAGTGATTTATTGTGATAACCAGAGCTACATCAAGCTCTCGGTTAATCCAATATTTCATGATAGATCCAAACACATCGACATCAGGTACCATCATATCAGAGACTGTGTTCAACGGAGGATCATGATGCTTTCATATATTCCCACGGAGGATCAGGATGCTGACATCTTGACGAAGGCGCTCACCAGGAGCAAGTTCGAATTCCACAGAGCGAGGATAGGGTTGCGAGATAATCCATATCTGTGAGAGGAGTGTTGAAAATGCAGCAAGATGATGGAGCTTAGTGAAATGAAGTCGCCTTCACTAAGTGTAGAAGGTGTAGACATATGGGCTATTTTGGCGCAAAGTCTATTTTTAGACTATGTCTATTTTTAGACATATGGAGCATGGTCCAGGGGTTGGAGTATGTTATTCTTGGAGTATTGGTCATGTTGGTAAAAATATATGGACCTCTATTTTTAGACATTTAGGTCGAAGTCTATTTTTAGACTGCCTATCCTAAAAATAGAAAAGTAAAATATTATTTACCCTTAATAATATTTGGACTTTAAACTTCAGTTTACTCTCTTGGAGCACTTTAGTTTGAGCTACAAAAGTGGCTCATGCATATGAAAGAGGAATTACGCTATTCTTAGGGGTTTTTTGAGCTCATCCATGGTTGAATTCAGTTAGGACTTCAGTGGAAAAACTTTGGTGGAGTTGATGAGATAGTTGGTGGAGTTGTGTTCGGTTTAACTTAATTGAACTGGTTGAGATTAGTTTAACTAGCTAATAAACTAGTAATGAGTGGAGTGAATTAAATATTATTTAATTCACTAATTATTAACTCATTATTCAACTCAAGAACACATCAGTTCACTCGGTGCATGAACGATTCAGTGGAGACCGATTGAAAGAGGTAGATGAAAGGGTTGAGATAGCTATCGGTTGTGACATCGGTTGTGCATGAGATTTGCACCACACTTGGAGGAATTGCCAATGATTCTTATTTGTCAAGCTAAGGAGATTCGAACTTTGGATCTCTCATTAGACCAGCCTTGATTGCGCAATAGAGGCGGGCAATTAGTGGATGTGTTTTGAACCTGTGACTTGTTCAAAACCAAGCTAGTTTGTGTGTAACTTCATGAGATAGTACTGAGTACTTGTGAGGAGTATTGTACTGAGTTTGTTACATGTTTTATCCATTATAATATACACAATAGCTGCGGGGTTTCAGCTATAAGCTTTCCCCATACATACTGTGTTAATGTGTATGATGTTTTGATGATTGTTTGATCGCATACCGCTTGTTTTATTTCCGCATGTGTGATGATCTGAGTGGAAGAGATTATGTGTTGCATATGAATTCGAATTGATATGTGATCAGGATAATCTCGGTGGATAAATATTCTTTATTCAGCAAATTTCTACACAATTTTGGACAGAGGAAGCTCTTTGTTTCATAGGAGAAGACTTAGGGATCTATTTGGACCATGACAGGTCCTACTTAGAAACTGGAAACATCTTTGTTTCCGGATTCTTGTCCATTTGGACACGAGGCAAGGTCAAGTAGAGAGCTACAACCTGCGGTTCAGAGACATTACTAGATGCCAGATATTGGATTATGAAGGGGTACCATTTCGGTGTCATCGTTGCCACAAATTTTGGCATCTTTACAAGGATTGCCTGCTAATTATTATGGAAAACATTGACCCTGCAAAATTCCTGGTGCATGCGAGGACCCAAACTGTGGGTATCGGGGAATCAGACTCTCCTTAGCCGAGATCCCCGGTGGAGCCTGTGTCACTGAATACCCCCATAAAATCATTGACCTATCAAGCGCCATCAGCATCACAAGCTTGTGACTCTCAAATTCATGAGGAGGATATTGCTCTGATATCGGGTACTCCTCTCGCTAATTCTCTTGCCTTCAATTCTAATTTGAATCGCACTATATCTCCTATAATATCATTAGTTACTTCTAAAATCGATTTAATTAGATGCAATATGGATCCCCTTATATATCCTGTTGCAACTGCTTCTCCCTCCGTCTCTAAGCCGAACCCTCATACCTTAGTAGGCGAGTCTAATTCCCAATCCATTTCTGAATTATCGGGAAATACTACTAGCCACCATTACAACCTTAAATCCTCATCTAAGGTTGTTTCGCCCCATGCCTATGAGCTCGACCCTGATCACATAGGTTCACTATCTAAAATTTTTAGGGGCAAACCATCTTCCCTATCCAAGGCTATACTCAGGGATGGTATGGAAGTAGCATATAGGAAACAATCTTCAATTGGTAGGGTTCTTAGAGCAAAGGACACCCTGACATGGATGATCCATGATTTTCCTCTCTTTCAACTGTAGGGGTTTAGCTTGTCCCAATAAAACTGACACTTAGAAGGTTGTTGGTGGTGAGCCCTGGTATTGCACCAAGAGTGTTTCAACTCCCAGGGGCTGCACTACTTTACTTTATCAACCTGGGGTTCGTACAAACTTGGAGGTGACAGTGCTATATACACAGTAGATGCAATCTGTTCATGTCATACTCTTCTGCTTTACGAAAGGGTGCTATTTTTTAAACTATGTTAAGAATTGGAAAGTAAATTGCTGGAAGGAAATGATAGAAAGGAAACTAAACTAAATTCCTGAAAAGAAATGACAGAAATGAAACTAATTTAATTTGCAGAAAATAAATGACAGAAAGGAAACTAATTTAACTTGCTGAAAATGAATGGCAGAAAGGAAACTAATTCTAAACCACACTTAACTTGGCCAAATGGCTAAATTCACTCTATTTATCCTATGATCTATCTACCATGCTTCTACTCATGTAACTAAGCTATCCATGACTTAATCCTAATTGAAAAAGTGTTGATTTTTCAGCTTGGAGGAAAGAAAAGGGCTAAAGAATCTAATGGATGGCTTAACACGTGAATGAGGGCTTAGGAGTGGAAAGCGGGGGTTTAACCTTGTAAAACCTTATTATAGCGCATAAATGGCTTTGGAGTGGAATGAATTGAAAAGTGTGATGGCGGAGATGCAACAACAATATCGGAATCGACAGGAAAAGAGCGGTAAGTATTAGCGAAAAGGGAAATAATTGCGGTTTGCGATTGCAATGTGTGACGTGGCGGGAGGACTGGCGGCGGAGTGCAATAACAATATTGCAATCGGCACGAAAAAAATGATAAGTATTAACGAAACAAGGAAGAGGTGCGAAGTGCGGTTGCGATGGATGACGTGGCGATGGGACCGGTGGCAGAGCGCGATCGCAATATTGAAGTCGGCGTTTGGAAGCAGTAAGTCTTAAAGGAAACGAGAAAACGATGTGATCTGTGATGATGAGCGATGATAAGTCAAAAGGGAAAAAAACGTGGTTTCTAATGTTTTCGACTGTTTTAATAAAAGAGTAGTGAAGGGAAGTAGAAAGGGATATCGCATTCGGGCTTGGAATGAGAGAGCATTAACAAATATCACAAGTGATTTGCGATTTGCGATGGAGCGAGGTATGGCGAGCGGGTATTTCGAGGAGAAAGAGGCGGAGGTCTAATTCTAATGCTTTTCAAGCGTTTTGGGAATTAAAAGGTAAGGCAACAATGAGTGATAAGTTTTTAAGGAAAGAGGAAAATGGTGCGACGTACAAAAAGGTTGAGTTCTGTGATATGTGATATCGCAATATCGCAATTGACGAAAGAGCGGTAAGTCTTAAAAATAACCAAATGAAAATTGTGATCGGAAATGAGCAAAGTACGTGTAGAAAATATATACATTAAGCATGCATGTGTCCTAGATCACCTGATCTCACAGTATTTAACTTCTTGCAAAATAATGAATCATTCCACTGTTAATATTTTTGGGAAAATTAATTGCACACACATGTAAAGCATAAATAAAAACAATCGCACATAACACAGTTGTTTTACGGGAAAGCTTGAAGCTGAAAACCCCAACTATCATATATTATGTATCATGGATATCATATGACAATCTCATACAAAGCTTAGTACATCAAGCTCTCAGTACAATACAATCGTCATACACTAATCAGGAAAAATCTGCAAATCCATGCACCGATCTTTGCCCCCTGCTAGCCTGCCTCCACTGTGCAATCCCTGCTGAAGAATAGCTCTGAATGAATTCAAATTACCCTTGCCTTGACTGTGCAATCCTCATTGGCAACTCCAATGTGTGTGTGATGGCAATGCCTGTTAGTAAAGTTAATTATCTTAGTTTTCCTAGAAGTTGTGTAAGAGGAAAGTATACCCGAGGTAACCACAAACCAACCTTTCAGATGCAGAATCTAGCCAATCTGCATCCAGAGAGGGCTCTCTCTTTATGATTTATCTTTGTTCTTGGAAGGTTTTAGGCTAGTTATAGATTCAAAGTTTGTTTTGGGAAAATGGTGGAAACCACAAACTAAGGGCAAGGTTGAGAGCTTTCAGTCCATTGGGCTATGGAGTCAAAGGATGGCTTTACTGGATTTCTATTCTAAACACAAGATGGTATTACAGGGCAAGATAGCTAGACAGAGAACAATCCTTAAAATTTAAAGTGGGTGGGATGATCTTGAAGGGATGAAAGGCAACTAAGAATCTTTCACCATGTTCAAAGGAAGGAAGTGAATTGACTACAAACAAAGAGCAATAAAGGATTCTTTATTATAGCAATCAACAGTGCTTAAATTAGCGAAGCAGGAGCATTTAAGAATTCATGTTTATAGCTAATTTAGAAGAAAACATTTAGGAACAATCACATTTGAAAACATAGTACAATTAAGCAAATTCTGTTTCAATCCTTTATGTAAATTATTCAGGAATGGATATGATGGTATTAATAAACTAATATAAAATTTCAGACAAAGGGTAGAAACACTTATTGAACTGTAGTCCAACACATGAATCCTGCAACAAGTCTAGTGCTTCAAATCGTCATCCAGTAAGCCACAAGTAAATTTCTCCAAAAGCTTTTATTCCGAAAATCTTAGTGTTACAGCAGAGTAATAGAATCCACCCCAAATGCTTCCAAGAGTGGAGTATTTATACAAATTCTAAACTAAAATATCTTGAAACAAATATCAAAATTGGTTCACAAATCTCTCCAACTATTTACATAAATAGAACTAAAGTAAAAGACACTCAAACTATTTGGCACTATTTTTTATGGATAGGTGATGACAAAGAGGAGAATTCGAATTTGATCCAAATCTTATTTGATGATGAGGCATCCAAGTCACTAACTGCTTCCTTTCTTTGTGCAATCTGCTCCAACAATTCTGCAAACTTGGGGTCCAATGATATCTTCTTATTTCTCAATCCGTAATAGATATGTAAAAAGTGAAAGAGGTTATTGTGGATAACTATGTTGGTGAGATAAACCTCTTTCAGTTTCCCAAAATTCCTCTCCAGCTGTGCATAATATTCTCTGTAAAAAATATGCGTAAAACAGAGTTTTACAGAGTCTGAAAAATGGCCTGTAAAGATGCGCATGTATCTCTCATTATAAAACCACTGTGCAAAAACTGAGATAGGTTTTTGTATATGGGTCTCTTAGGAACAAAAACCTCCTTCAGTTTTGTGAAATGTATTTCTAATTGGCCACAATATTCTCTGCAAAATGATGACTTGACTGTAATTTTCTGCAAAAAGTGCTTTCCAACTTTGTTTAATATTTCCAAAACCATACTAGCTGTTAGAAAAGTGAGAGAGGTTTTTGTAGATGGTACTCTTAAGAAAATAAACCTCCTTCAGTTTTGAAAAATTCATCTTATATTGATCACAATAGTGTCTGCAAAACAATGACTGAAACATGCAATTTCTGCAAAAATGTTCCTTTTTGTTGTGTTTTTCATCTTTTTACTTTCTTGCTCTTTTGACTGTTTTACTTTCACTTTAGACAAACTTCAATTTTGGTGAAAGTACTTTCATTTATTTTTACCATTTTACTGCCTCTGTAACTTCATTTTTACTGTTTACCTTTGACTGCTCTGTAACTTTGTTTTGACTTTTCACTCTGACTTTTACCTGATACACTTTACCCACTGATACTCTTTGATTTTGATACGCTTTGACTTGGGGATAAAACTGCTTTCTGATTTGGATCATAATTGGCATGATAGCAGTGGATAATTTCTGGGAAAATAAGGACTGAGGGGATGAGATATCTCGGGAAATTGGATTCCCACAACCCTATAAGATCTTGCCCCTTTGAGTATTCGTCTCTGCAGCGACAGAAGCTCAAACGGGGACTTTCATCAAAATGCAGGTCTTTTATTTGGAAATCTTCATCTATCAGAGGTAAATAGTCCAATTCACGGTGAGGAGCATTCAATGGGGCGATATTCAGAGCTGTCGGGACCTCCATTTTGGTTCTTGTGGATTCAAAATGGAGGTTTTCGTTTTTCTTACAGACCGGACGGGATTTCTGAAATGGAGGAAATTGGAACAATTTGCAGGTTTGGGGGGCAATTTCACAGGTTTAAAATCTTCAGGGAGGACTCAGCGATGATTTTTAACCACTTTTTCAGCGAAAAAACAAAGGAAACTGAGTTTTACGTGCAGTCGGGGCGTAAAGGATAAATACCTGTTTTTAGACGGAAACTGGTTTTCTAACAGGTAACAGGCAATGGAGGAAATGTTCTTCAGCACGGGCGCAGCAGAATCTTGGAGTAAAATGATCAATTACAATGAAAATTTGAAAATCGCAGCGGGAGCTCTGTCGTTTTCAGAATAACGAAAATAACAGGAAAAACGTGAAAAATGGCTTATTTACAAGTTAAAAGGGTTTTTTGTTTTTTCGAGGTGTGACGTCATAGTAGTACGGGATGACGTGTGCAGAGTCGGGCGGTAAGTGGTAAGCGGGAATTCCCCGCACCGCTTTTGGTCGAGGGTGGTTTTTATCGGAGGGGCAGCGATTCCATAGGATAATCGCCACGTGGATGGTTGACTATTTAGAAACCACCCATCCCCCGCTGGTTAAATTGCTGACAAGGGATGGGCAGCGGAATCAACGCTGGCCGTTGATCTGCGGGAGGCTGATCCAACGGTTGGGGCGATGGGAAGATGGGCGGATGTTTCGCGTGGGCCCCGTCGTACTTTAAAACACTTTTAAATGTTTTTTAATTGCTCCGGGGGCTTTTTAATAAGCGGAGACAATTATTAATTAGTCCAGGCGACTTAATTAATCCTGTATGCGAAAGAAAGGGGTTGTGGTGGGGGTTTGCTTAGGTGGAATGCCACGTGGACGTACCACGGTGGCGCGAGAATTTTCGCAAAGTTTTATTGGCGTTTTTGGTATTAAACACACATATTGTATGTCTAACGTTTTATATTTTTATTATATGATGAATTAATTAATACAATTTTTTCATCATAAGGGCGGGATTAATGTTATAAAGATATATTTCACCAAAGGGTTTATAAGACGGGGTTTTATTTTCAATGTGCGGGGACATAATACTTTGGTAAAACATTATAATAAAGGGTTTTGGGGATATTTATAGAAAAGGGAATTATATACTTAGGAAAAGGGATTTCACTAGGGATTTAATATAGTAGAATTAAATGTTAATATGGCAAAGGACAAGGAAAATCAAAACATCTTTGTACATCTAAGAAAGTGATAACTTGTGAAGTAAATTGCAACATTTTATCTTCAACACTTAAACTTAGAATAACAAGTTATTTTGAGGAATTTCTTATGGAATTTTGCATCAGTTTCCTAAGTAAAATAGGATTTTACTTAGGAAAAAGTTAAAGATGGAAGATAACAATGATGGATTATTTCAAGTGCTTAGGTCTTTTTGATCAGTAGGCCGAGGGTCCGGTCCCTCCAGAAGTCAAGGAAATGCCTTGAGCCCCTTTGATCTCAAATTACCTTAGTACTTTTGAGGGAAATTAGTAAAACTCTTGAGGGAAAAATGATGAGGGAGGTTAATGAATTTGACTTTGCTTGCTGTGATTTTCCAGTGTATTTCCTGCTTTAGTACTTGTGATGAAAGTAAATGATTAACCAACACTTTGCAGCACCATTCATCAGATAACACTTTGCAGCACCATCTACCTACCCTATCTACTTAACACTACCATTTTCTCTTCTTTATTAGGGTGCATTTAGACTTGCAAACCCTTTTCAATATTTTCTTTTTACAAGGCAAATCTATCTAATTCTACCCTTATTACATCCAAGGGCTCAGATTAAACTGTTGAGCACCTTTTAATAACTCTACCTATCTACTTATCTGCCAAGATTAAACTGTTTGGTCAGATATTTATTCTCTCTTCTATAACATGAAATTGAAATATGAATAAGTCAAGTTTAAACAGTTTGACCCTTCATAAATTGTGGCAAAAGTTTGACAAGCTGCACACAATTGCTTATTTACAAAAATGAAATAGTAGTGGCATTTGGATTTGCACACTTTCCTTGGTCTATTTTCTGCTTGGGGTTCATTTCTTTCACTTTTTTGACCATTTTATTTTTCTTACCCTTTGATTTTTCTTTTAGGGTATACCCTCTTTACATTTTTTAAATTTTTTGATTTTTTGGTTTTTTTTTCAAGAATATGGAACACCTTTGCTCAAGAAAAAGGTTTGAACATATTCCATAGTTCAATAAGTCAATCATGAAAAATGACACCTATTGGTATAGGAGACTAACACTGGCTCCACTTGGGGATGGCTTTTCCTTGTGGAAAGTCAAGAACGGTCAGATGCCTCAACATGTCTTCAAACTGAACTATGTAATCTCCTTCTTCTGGTAGCTTTATTGTACATATGATAGTGAAGCTTTTGGAACTTAGGGCCTTCACTTCGGGCTTCAATTCCAAGAAGTCACCATCCAATCCAAACTGCAGTAACAAAAATAAAACAAGCAAAAAATATATTATGTACAAGTTAGAAACATTTAAACATTCTAGTAAATTGGATCAAAATAATGCTTAAGCATTCGACCATTGACTGGTCCTTCTTCAACTTCTCAATTGTCCAAGTCCTTCAAAAAGTAAGTGTTGTTTCCCTGCAAGGCATGAATGATATAAGGCCCTTTCCACAAGAAATCAAACTTCCCATGTTTTCCTTTTTCTTCTCTTCTAGAATCCCATCTTAGGATCTTGTCCCCTAACTGAAAATCCTCTGCTTTAGTCCTTTTATCAAACATTTTCTTTAGCTTTTCCTGTAAGACTTGTGATCTTTGGTATACCTCTTCTCTGGTTTGTTGCAGGTGGATTGTTTGATTAATTCTTCTTTGAATATCATTTGGCTCAACTTGAGCCTCCTGAAGTAATTTCATGACCGGGATTCCTAAAGATGATGGGAATCTTGCTTCCAGACCATAAACTAACTCATATGGACTAGTCCCAATGGATTTCTTGGTTGTAAGTCTGTCTGCCCATAATGCATAGGTCAGTTTCTTATGCCAGTTCTTTTTATTTTCCTCCAACAATTTCTTAATGATATTGATCAAACTTTTATTGGAGGATTATGCTAGTCCATTACCCTGGGGGTAATAGGCTGTTGAATGGCCTAAAGTAATATGATATTTATGGCAGAAACTAATCATTTTCTTTGATTTAAATGCAGCAGCATTGTCTGTTATAATCTTTTCTGGACATCCAAATCTTGAAAGTATGTTGGTTTCAAGAAACCCTATGATTATAGAATCATTGGACTGTCTACATGGGATGGCTTCAATCCATTTGGTGAAATAGTCTGTAGCAGTTAAAATCCATCTATGTTGCCCTGAAGAAGGGGGGTGAATCTCTCCAATAAAATCTAATCCCCATTGTTGAAAGGGTCTTTCTGTGGATACTGGTTTTAAAGGCAGAGGTACCAACTTTCTTTTACCCTCAAATACCTGACATTTGTGACAACTTATTACAAATTTCTTTACATCAGAAAATAATGTTGGCCAGTAAAAGCCAGCCCTTAAGATCTTGTCTGCAGTGGACTTCCAGTAGAGATGTCCTCCACAATCCCCTGCATGAAATTCATTAAGCACTTTATCAGCTTCATCTTTTAAGAGACAATTCAATAAAATTCCTTCATGATTCTTCCAAAATAAAGTGCTATCTAAAATACAATATTTCAAAGATGTCATTTTAAAAATCTTTGCTTAGTTCTGGACAACCCTGGAGGAGCTTGCAGGTTTAATAAAACATGAATTATATCAGTGTACCAAGGTGAATCTAAGAAAGCTTGACTGATCTGAGGAGTCGCCATCTCCTGCTCGTTATCCAGTTCATTGATGTCTAAGGCTTGGCAATTGGTTTTTGTCATAAGTTGTGCTAAACCTTGGCCTTTTATCAGTTTGGTTGGCTTAATCTCAATATCATATTCCAAAATGGTAGCTATCCACTTACCTCGTTTACCTTCAATGCCATCTTGAGTCAAAATATCTTTAACTACTGCATTAGGCACATATGCTATCACATGAGAATATAATATGTAAACTCTGAAATCTTTGATCGCTTTTACCAATGCAAAAGCCTGTTTTTCCATAATATTGTACTTTAGAGGTGCATCCCTCAGTGCTTTACTAAAAAATGCTATTGGCTTTTCACACCCTTGGTCATCTTTTTGAAGTAAAACAGCTGCAACAGTATGTTCAGAAGCAAATGAAAAAATAATAAAGTCTTTATCAAATTTAGGACTGGTCAGAACTGGTGTCCTTGTTAAAGCCATTTTAATTTCCTCGAATGATTGTTTGGCTTCTACAGTCCAGTCAATGCTTGAATCTTTCCTCAACATGTTAGTCAGTAATCTAAGTAACTCGGCTAGACTAGAAATAAATCTTCTCAAAAAGTTGATTTTTCCTATAAATGCTTGCAATTCTTTTATGTTTCTGGGGTGGGGTATTTGCAAAATTGCTTGAATTCTTTCTGGATCAATCCTAATGCCATCTTTAGAAATGATATGTCCTAAAAGCTTTCCTTCTTCCAAACCAAACAATGATTTCTTAGGGTTTAAAGAAATTCCATATTTTCTGCACTTTATAAATACTTGCCTTAGGTGATCTAAATGTTCTTGATCTGTTTTAGAAAAAACAGTTAAATCATCTAAGTAAATAACCAGAAAATCATGTATCTCTTTAGCAAAAGCAATATCCATTGCTCTTTGAAATGTAGCTCCTGCATTCTTAAGCCCAAATGGCATTTTGACATATTTAAACGTACCCCATGGTGTGGTAAATGCTGTTTTATCCTGATCATCAGGATGAACCAGAATCTGGTTGTACCCTGAAAATCCATCCAGTAGTGATATTCTTGAAGATCCCACTACCCTTTGCAGAATGTGGTCCATTTTCGGCAGAGGATAATTGTCTTTTAAAGAAACTTTATTCAAATTCCTTAAATCGACACACAGTCTGATTTCTCCTGTCTTTTTCCTTGTTGGTACCAGGTTAGAAACCCATTCTGAAAATCTGATAGGAGCTATAATCCCTGCTTCAAACATTCTTTTGATTTCCTTTTCAATTGAGGGTAATAAAACAGGATTAATTCTCCTAAGCTTTTGTTTGAAAGGTTTCTGGTCTGGTTTCAAAGGTATAGTATGTTGAATGATGGAAGTATCATAAGATTTGAGGTCTTCATAACTCCAGGCAAAGACATCCTGGAATTCTTTTAATAATTCAACATATTTTACCTTCTGATCTTTTGGAAGAGATTTGGACAACTTAACAATTTTGGGATGTTCTGGTGTTCCTAAGTTACATTCTTCCATATCGGCCTTAACAGGTTCCATTTTAGGTCTAAATGGAATATCATTTGAGTCGAATAGATCTTCCAAAGGTGTTAATCCTTTGGGTAATTGATTATCTTTTAAATTGATGATTTCTGTTTCATCTATGATCTCATCAAATTCCATGTGTTTCAAATTTTGCATGTCTTTTTCAGTGAACGTGGTTGGATGCAACATATGAATTGCATTTTCTATTGAAATTTCTATTTTTTGTTCTTTTTCTTGATCAAATTTATCAGCAGTCATGTCTTCATCTATATTACAGTTAGAAAACTCATTCTGAAGTGTCAAAAAACTATTGATTTGATTGTTATTCACAAATACTTGCCAATTCAAAAGATTGTCTGGTATTGCAGGCCTGTGCCTGATCTCAGCTGAAAACTGATGATTAGGATCAAAAGGCAACTTGCATGTACTAGCAAACATTGCTAAGCTGTGAGCATGCAAGTTTTGTTTCCTGGGAATTTTGGCAAGTTGGGCTTGTAGAAATGTGTTGAGAATCTCTACAACTGTCTCTCGGTATTGTTTTAGTCTCATGTCCTTTGTTGCACATTCTCCTTTAATCTGTTGGATGATTAGTTCAGAGTCACCTATGATTGATACCCTAATGCCCCCTAACTTCTTGACATGTTTAAGCCCCAATAAAAGGGCTTCATACTCTGCCATGTTGTTAGTGCATTTGAAATTTAACCTGTAAGCATGACCCTCTGCATGATTGTTCTCTACATTGTGTAACCAAATCCCAGCTCCTGCCCCTAGTCTGTTTACTGAGCCATCAAACTCTAAATGCCATAGAATTTCATGTTCATAGTTTTCATCAATTGTTTTAACATATTTTCTGACAAGAGCTAATTGTTTAGTTTTTTCAGGTTTTTCTTGGTCATCTGGTGTTTCTTTGTTTTCAGATATTTCTTCAATTTTGACAGTGGTTTTGTTTATGATTTCCATTTCAGGAGCTTCTATTTCAGTAGGAAGATCTGACTCAGCATTGTATAGAATAAAAGAATCCATGTCTGAATGTACAGAATAAACAGGGAAGTTTTCAGGCTTATCTTGGCTACTCACTAAGTACTTCATCAAAGTTTCTCTATATAATCTTTTAGGCTGACCAAATACTGAAATAGTTGCATAAGACATGTCTAATTGAATAGATCCTCCAAGTTTAGCACCCCAAGACCTAGACAATAACATACCATATTTAGGTGGAATATCAGCAACTAATATGTCCATTAAAACAGACTTAGCAGGGTATTGAACCAAAGTGACACACAGATCTTTAATTAAACCTAAACATTTTACCTGACTGGAATCAAATGAAAACAAATCTTTGTATGGTCTAGTAATATCTAGATTCAATCTTTCCATTACTGCTTTTGGCATCAAATTGTGAGATGCTCCAGAATCAAGCATCGCATTATGGAGTATCTTGTCATGAACATTCAGGCTTACATAAAATGGAGGAGTTCCCCCACTTTCTGGTTTGCCATTAACCTCAGGGCCAAAAAGAAGCTTGGGTTGATCATCAAGAATATTTACTGAATCATCCAATCCAGTAATGTTAATGTTTAAAGACTTGGAAATCTGATTCCTATAGACATCATGTTTAGCCAATTCTGATAAAGGAACAGCTATCTTGAGTTTGCCTATTTCAACTTCTAGATTAAAGGGTTTTTCTGTTTGAACTTTAGCGTTTTGCACAGTTGGATTTTCTCGGTTTACTGGATCTTCAACGTTTTTCTCTTTTTCATGAATGAAGTTTTGCTTTGAAGATGTTTCAGGACTAACTTCTACTGTTTCTTCTACAGTTCCTACTTGAGGAGATGTATTGGATTGCTGTTTGTCAATTGGTTGGTTGTTAGAGACATCTTCAATTATTGGATTTGAAAAACGAGGAGTTATCCTAGGCAAAATTTGTATTTGGGGAATGTTTTGTACAGGGGAAGTATTTTGTACAGGGGGAATGTTTTGTTTTCCTTTGACATTTTGTTTTGTGGTTTTCTGTTTATTTTTCTCTGGTACATCTATCCGTCTACTTCTCAAGTTGTATTGCTTATGAACCTCGTAGATTGCTGTGTCATAGCCTTCTTTGAAATCAAAAGTCTCACCTGAATGAGTGTGGAATGTTTCAAGGATATGATTCTCTTGATCATCCCGAGATAGGAAGACTTCTGGTTCATCTTTGTCCTCATTGACATTGTTTATTTCTACATCTTCTGTAGGTTCTTCTGAGGTTGAACCTTCAACAAAGTTTTCTTGGAAAGGTGGTCTAATGTTTTGATCAGGGACATTCTTTCCAATATTTTGGTTCAGATTCCTCCTAAAGTTTAGGTTTCTTGCAACATTCTGGTTATCAGTAGCAGACTTTCTTTCAATGGTTTCCACTCTATCACCTAATCTTTCCATACCTTTAATGATTACATCCAGCCTCTTTTCAAAAGCTGAAGGTTCTTCCTTCATAGGCATTCTTCTCTCTGCCCTATCTCTGGCTCGTTTTTCTATCAGATTTGCTTCTACACTCACCACTATGCTTTGCATTTCCTCTAATGTTTGTGGAGCTCTTTCCCTAAGAGAATAAGCTATTTCAGAGTCAAAACCATCTGGAAATTTGACCAACACGTTATTAGGTGGGGGTCTTAGGTTCAGAGGAACTGCATGATATGATTCATTGAATCTTATGATGTAATCTTGTACGGTTTCATTTGGTCTTCTTCTTAATTTTTCAAATTCTGATAGGATCTGGAGAGGATCCTTCTTTTTCTCCCATCGGTTCAAAAATGCCCTATACAAAGCTTCTAGGTCCGCAATACTGTTCGGGGTGAGAGCCCTAAACCAAGTTCTAACTTCTCCAGTAAGACTTTGTACAAAAATTCTCATACGGATATCATCAGTATCAATCTCATAAAACTCAAAGTAATCTGTCATCCTTTTGGTGTGTTGTTGAGCTGTGTAGGTACCCGATCCGTCAAAAGGTGTGATCTTACTTTGGTAGTCTGGTGGTAAAGCTGGAGGGTTGGCTGGTAATATTAAAGGGGCATATCGATTGGCCATTGGAAGATAAAGTGGAGTAACAAGAGTAGCCGGTCTAGTAGGAGGAGAAGGTGGTCTAAAGGGAGGAGATGGAGGTCTGACAGGTGGAGATGGAGGTCTGACAGGTGTTTGAAAAGTGGCTGAGCTCGGAGATGCTTCAGTTATTACAGAAATGTTTGAGCTTTCTTCAAAGGCTTGCTCAGATTGAATGGAGTTATGAAATTCTCTGTCAAGATGGTGTGAAACAAATCTGTATTGCAAATATTCAAAGAACAAAGGATCTGGAATTAATCTAGATAATTCAGTCTCAGAGAAATTTACAAACAAAGATGTTTCAAATCGTGCATCAAAAGGAATGTCATCAATATAAATAATTTTCACAGGACAAGATGCAGATCTAGAAAGTGGTCTAGAACTACCTGTACTCTCCTGACTTCCTCTTTCAGAACTTTCTTGACTTCCTTGTCTTCTAAGAATCCTAGGGATCAGATTTGGATTTTCAAATATTGGTGGTGGATTGGGGTCAGGGTTTGACCTAGTATGTCGAATCCTTTCTGAAGCCAGTTTTCTTAGAATATGTGTTTTTTGATTTTGGGTTTTAATTGAAAAATAAATACAACTTCTACAAATTCTTTAAGAAATAATGATATGTGATTAAGATTTCCTCAAAGATCTGTTTAAACTAGAGAATCTGATTGAAAAATTTGAAACTAAGATTCAATTTATAAGCTAAATCAGAGATAGACTGAAACATCATTTATTTACTTTTGCATTTGCAGAGCAAAAGCAATTTCAAAGGCTACCTGGCTGATCTTCAGACTCTGTCTATAGCTTATAAGTCAAACACTAGTATCAATAAAATGATTCAGTTCCCCAGTATGGTCGCCACTATGTTATCACTCAGGTTTTCCTAGAAGTTGTGTAAGAGGAAAGTATACCCGAGGTAACCACAAACCAACCTTTAGATGCAGAATCTAGCCAATCTGCATCCAGAGAGGGCTCTCTCTTTATGATTTATCTTTGTTCTTGGAAGGTTTTAGGCTAGTTATAGATTCAAAGTTTGTTTTGGGAAAATGGTGGAAACCACAAACTAAGGGCAAGGTTGAGAGCTTTCAGTCCATTGGGCTATGGAGTCAAAGGATGGCTTTACTGGATTTCTATTCTAGGCACAAGATGGTATTACAGGGCAAGATAGCTAGACAGAGAACAATCCTTAAAATTTAAAGTGGGTGGGATGATCTTGAAGGGATGAAAGGCAACTAAGAATCTTTCACCATGTTCAAAGGAAGGAAGTGAATTGACTACAAACAAAGAGCAATAAAGGATTCTTTATTATAGCAATCAACAGTGCTTAAATTAGCGAAGCAGGAGCATTTAAGAATTCATGCTTATAGCTAATTTAGAAGAAAACATTTAGGAACAATCATATTTGAAAACAGAGTACAATTAAGCAAATTCTGTTTCAATCCTTTATGTAAATTATTCAGAAATGGATATGATGGTATTATAAACTAATATAAAATTCAGACAAATGGTAGAAACACTTATTGAACTGTAGTCCAACACATGAATCCTGCAACAAGTCCAGTGCTTCAAATCGTCATCCAGTAAGCCACAAGTAAATTTCTCCAAAAGCTTTTATTCCGAAAATCTCAGTGTTACAGCAGAGTAATAGAATCCACCACCAACACTCTCTTTGAGGGTTTATTTATACAAATTCTAAACTAAAATATCTTGAAACAAATATCAAAATTGGTTCACAAATCTCTCCAACTATTTACATAAATAGAACTAAAGTAAAGGACACTCAAACTATTTGGCACTATTTTTGATGGATAAGTGATGAAAAAGAGGATAATTCGAATTTGATCCAACTCTTATTTGATGATGAGGCATCCAAGTCACTAACTGCTTCCTTTCTTTGTGCAATCTGCTCCAACAATTCTGCAAACTTGGGGTCCAATGATATCTTCGTATTTCTCAATCCGTAATAGATATGTAAAAAGTGAAAGAGGTTATTGTGGATAACTATGTTGGTGAGATAAACCTCTTTCACTTTCCTAAAATTCCTCTCCAGCTGTGCATAATATTCTCTGTAAAAAATATGTGTAAAACAGAGTTTTACAGAATCTGAAAAAATGGCCTGTAAAGATGCGCATGTATCTCTCATTATAAAACCACTGTGCAAAAAATGAGATAGGTTTTTGTAGATGGGTCTCTTAGGAACAAAAAACTCCTTCAGTTTTGTGAAATGTATTTCTAATTGGCCACAATATTCTCTGCAAAATGATGACTTGACTGTAATTTTCTGCAAAAAGTGCTTTTCAACTTTGTTTAATATTTCCAAAACCATAATAGCTGTTAGAAAAGTGAGAGAGGTTTTTGTAGATGGTACTCTTAAGAAAATAAACCTCTTTCAGTTTTGAAAAATTCATCTTATATTGATCACAATAGTGTCTGAAAAACAATGACTAAAACATGCAATTTCTGCAAAAATGTTCCTTTTTGTTGTGTTTTTCATCTTTTTACTTTCTTGCTCTTTTGACTGTTTTACTTTCACTTTAGACAAACTTCAATTTTTGTGAAAGTACTTTCATTTATTTTTACCATTTTACTGCCTCTGTAACTTCATTTTACTGTTTACCTTTGACTGTTCTGTAACTTCATTTTTACTGTTTACCTTTGACTGCTCTGTAACTTTGTTTTGACTTTTCACTCTGACTTTTACTTGATACACTTTATCCACTGATACTCTTTGATTTTGATACGCTTTGACTTGGGGATAAAACTGCTTTCTGATTTGGATCATAATTGGCATGATAGCAGTGGATAATTTCTGGGAAAATAAGGACTGAGGGGATGAGATACCTTGGGAGATTGGATTCCCACAACCCTATAAGATCTTGCCCCTTTGAGTATTCGTCTCTGCAGCGACAATAGCTCAATAGGGGACTTTCATCGAAATGCAGGTCTTTGATTTGGAAATCTTCATCTATCAGAGGTAAATAGTCCAATTCACGGTGAGGAACATTCAATGGAGTGATATTAAGAGCTGCCGGGGCCTCCATTTGGTTCTTGTGGATTCAAAATGGAGGTTTTTGGTTTTCTTCACGGGCCGGGCGGAATTATTGAAATGAAGGAAATTGGAACAATTTGCAGGTTCAGGGAGCAATTTCACAGGTTTTAAAATCTCCAGGGAGGACTTAGTGATGATTTTTAACCACTTTTTCAGCGAAAAAAACAAAGGAAACTGAGTTTTACTTGCAGTCGAGGCGTAAAGGATAAATACCTGCTTTTAGACGGAAACTGGTTCTTTAACAGGTAACAGGCAATGGCGGGACTGTTCTTCAACACGGGCGCAGCAGAATTTTGGGGCGAAATGATCAATTACAGTGAAAATTTGAAAATCGCAGCGGGAGCTCTGTCGTTTTCAGAATAACGAAAATAACAGGAAAAACGTGAAAATGGCTTATTTACAAGTTAAAAGGGTTTTTTGTTTTTTTCGAGGTGTGACGTCATGGTAGTACTGGATGACGTGTGCAGAGTCGGGCGGTAAGTGGTAAGCGGGAAGTCCCCGCACCGCTTTTGGTCGAGGGTGGTTTTTATCGGAGGGGCAGCGATTCCATAGGATAATCGCCACGTGGATAGTTGACTATTCAGAAACCACCCATCCCCCGCTGGTTAAATTGCTGACAAGGGATGGGCAGCGGAATCAACGCTGGCCATTGATCTGCGGGAGGCTGATCCAACGGTTGGGGCGATGGGAAGATGGGCGGATGTTTCGCGTGGGCCCCGTCGTACTTTAAAACACTTTTAAATGTTTTTTAATTGCTCCGGGGGCTTTTTAATAAGCGGAGACAGTTATTAATTAGTCCAGGCGACTTAATTAATCCTGTATGCGAAAGAAAGGGGTTGTGGCGGGGGTTTGCTTAGGTGGAATGCCACGTGGACGTACCACGGTGGCGCGAGAATTTTCGCAAAGTTCTATTGGCGTTTTTGGTATTAAACACGCATATTGTATGTGTAACGTTTTATATTTTTATTATATGATGAATTAATTAATACAATTATTTCATCATAAGGGCGGGATTAATGTTATAAAGATATATTTCACCAAAGGGTTTATAAGACGGGGTTTTATTTTCAATGTGTGGGGACATAATACTTTGGTAAAACATTATAATAAAGGGTTTTGGGGATATTTATAGAAAAGGGAGTTATAAACTTAGGAAAAGGGATTTCACTAGGGATTTAATATAGTAGAATTAAATGTTAATATGGTAAAGGACAAGGAAAATCAAAACATCTTTGTACATCTTAAGAAAGTGATAACTTATGAAGTAAATTGCAACATTTTATCTTCAACACTTAACTTAGAATAACAAATTATTTTGAGGAACTTCTTATGGAATTTTGCATCAGTTTCCTAAGTAAAATAGGATTTTACTTAGGAAAAGTTAAAGATGGAAGATAACAATGATGGATTATTTCAAGTGCTTAGGTCTTTTTGATCATTAGGCCGAGGGTCCGGTCCCTCCAGAAGTCAAGGAAATGCCTTGAGCCCCTTTGATCTCAAATTACCTTAGTACTTTTTGGGGAAATTAGTAAAACTCTTGAGGGGAAAAAATGATGAGGGAGGTTAATGAATTTGACTTTGCTTGCTGTGATTTTCCAGTGTATTTCCTGCTTTAGTACTTGTGATGAAAGTAAATGATTAACCAACACGTAGCAGCACCATTCATCAGATAACACTTTTGTAGCACCATCTACCTACCCTATCTACTTAGCACTACCATTTTGTCTTCTTTATTAGGGTGCATTTAGACTTGCAAACCCTGATCAATCTTTTCTTTTTACATGATGAATCTATCTATTTCTACCCTTATTACATCCAAGGGCTCAGATTAAACTGTTGAGCACCTTTTAATAACTCTACCTAGCTACTTATCTGCCAAGATTAAACTGTTTGGCTAGATATTTATTCTCTAATCTATAAAATGAAATTGAAATATGACTAAGCCAAGTTTAAACAGTTTGACTTATTCATAAATTGTGGCAAAAGTTTCACAAGTTGCACACAATTGATTTATTACAACAGAGTAAAAAGTAGTGGCATTTGGATTTGCACACTTTCCTTGGTCTATTTTTTTCTTGGGGTTCATTTCTTTCTCTTTTTGACCATTTTTATTCTTTTTACCCTTTGATCTTTCTTTTAGGGTATACCCTCTTTACATTTTTTAAATTTTTTGATTTTTTGGTTTTTTTTTTTAAGAATATGGAACACCTTTGCTCAAGTAAGAAGGTTTGAACATATTCCATACTTCCATCAAGACAATCATGAAAGATGAAACCTATTGATATAGGAGGCTAACGATTAGTCACAGCAGGATAGTCCATCTTGCCCTTTCACTTATCTCTCCACTGGATCTCCATTGGAACTGCCATGCACTGTAGTTAACTGTTATATTGTTCAGTTGATTAATGAGTTATTATTTGTGAATTAATTAACTAATTAATTCACTCCACTCTCACTAGTGTATCATTCAGTTAGACTAGATACAACTAGCTCAACTGGGTCTAATTGAGTTAAACTAAATACAACTCCATAAACTACTCTTCCAACTCTGTCATAACTCTGCCACTTGAGTTCTAACTGAATCCTCCATGCATGAACTCCAGTAAATCCTTGGGAATTGCGTAATTCCCTCAGTCCACTGATGTGCCACATCTGTGCACTAAAACAAAGTGCTCCAAGAGAATAAGTTGATGTTTAGAGTCTGATTATTATTAAGAGCTAATAATAATTGACATGCATATATTTTTAGATTGACGATCTATAAATAGACTTCGCCCAATATTCTAAAAATAGAATTTCATCTATTTTTCCAACTTGATAAACCATCCACAAATAATATCTTGCAACTTCTAAAATATGATCACCATGTCTAAAAATAGACTTGCGCCAAAAATAGCTTGCGGGCCCACTTAGTGAAGGCGACTCTTTTCACTAAGCTCATCATCTTGTTGAATCTCAACACTCTGTCTCAACAATATAGGGATTATCTTTCACCCCGATCCTGCCTCTATGGTATTCAAATTTTCTCCTAGTGAGCGCCTTCATCAAAATATCTGCATCCTGATCCTCCGTGGGAATGTACTGAAGCAACATGATCTTCCGCTGCACACAATTTTTGATATGATGATACCGGTTATCAATATGTTTAAATTTATCGTGAAACACAGGATTAACCAAGAGTTTAATGCAACTCTGATTATCACAATGTATCACAGTGGGATCTAAATGTGAACCGAACAAACCAACCAGAATCTTCCTCATCCAGATAGCCTCACATGCAGCTTGACTTGCTGCCATGTATTCTGATTCCGTTGAATTGAGTGCCACAGATCTTTGTTTCCTGCTGTAACAAGAAATTGTTGTAGATTCGATACTGAAAATCCCTCCTGATGTGCTCTTTCTGTCTGTTGGGCTTCCTACCCAATCTGCATCCATGAAGCCATGCAACTTCACCTAATTCGTTTGTCTGTACCATAAACCATACTCAGATGTGCCCCTGAGATATCTTAGGACATGCTTGCCTGCCCTCCAAAAGAGCTTGGTAGGCTTAACCATCGCTTGTGAAAGCTGGTTCACTGCATAGCATATGTCCGGTCTGGTATTGACTAAATACATGAGCGAACCCACCAACTGTCAATAAACAATGGCATCCACTACCTCTGCTGATGTAGCATCCTCTTTCTTCCAATTTCCTAGAAGAGGAGTGTCGATAGGCTTGCAGCCTTGCATGTGAAAATTCTCCAGTATCTCCCGGGCATACTTGCCTTGAAACACAAACATTTCACCTTCTCGTTGCCATATTTCCAATCCAAGGAAATAATGAAAGAGGCCCAAATCCTTCATCTCAAACTCCTTTGCAAGATCTGCCTTGCATGAGTGTATCAACTGCTCATCACATGTTAGTATTAAATCATCAACATAAAGAACAATGATTAAAAGCTTACCCTCCACCATAATATGGTACAGGTTTGCATCCGCCTCACTCTTGGTGAAGCCAAGTCTAGTGAAATAGTTGTCGATCCGAGTGTACCAAGCACGTGGTGCTTGTTTCAACCCATACAACACTCTTTTGAGCCTGCACACATGCGACTCGCTACTGAAGATCTCAAATCCTTCAGGCTGCTCAATGTACACCTCTTCCTCAATGATCCCATTAAGGAAAGCAGTCTTCACATCCATTTGATGAATGTGCCAACCCATGTGTGCTGAGAGAGCAAAGGATGGTCAGTATGGAAGAATACATGTGATTGAGTTTCTTCATAGTCAATCCCTGAAGTCTGTAAGCCCACGAGGCAACAAATCTTGCCTTATCATATCGACTCTATCAATGGCTGCTTTACCTTGTAGATCCATCTTGATCCTTCAAGCTGATTTTCCCATCAAAGACAGAACAATCTCCCAAGCACTGTTTCTGACAATGGAGTCATACTCCTCCACCATGGCATCTACCCATGTGGGCTCCTGCATTGCTTCTTCAAAAGAAGATGGCTCTGTCATGATACACTTGCTCATAAGAGCCATGTATCCAGTAAATCGGTCAGGTGACTGTCTCTATTTGTGCTATGATGTAGGGACTCCTACATTCTGTGCCGCATCAAGCTTCTGTCTCTCAGCTTCTGTGGTACGCTTTATGCCTTGTCTGATGTTTGGTTCTGCATGAGTGGACTCCTCCACTCCATGAATCTCCTCCTGTGGTTGATCCACATCTAGAGGCTCATCTTTGGGAACAAGAAGTTCCTCCTCCGCATGAAAGTGTAGCTCCCTCTCAAGCGACAACTTCATGGCTTTATCCTCATTGAATTTTATGTCCCATCGCACCACAGTCATCCGACTGTCTGGCAAATACACACGATAATTATGGGGTGTTTCTGTGTACCCCACAAATATCCCAACTTCTGCAGTTGGCTCCAGCTTCTTCCTCCCATCCTTTGTCACATGAATGTAAATAGGTGAGCCAAAAATCTTCAAATGAGAAATATCAAGCTTCTTACCAGTAAAATCTTCTTTGAGTGTACTCATGCCAAGTACTCTATGAGGACAACAGTTTTTCACATAAACCGCAGTGTTGCATGCTTCCACCCACAAGTGCGTCAGTAGGCCCTGGTCATGCAGCATTGCTCGTGCAGCACCCACAATCGTTCTGTTCTTTCTCTCCGCAACCCCATTCTGTTGTGGGTTATGAGGCACTATGAGTTCTCTTTGAATTCATTCTTTGCTACAGAAGTCTTTGAATTCGCCCGAGATGTATTCACCACCATTATCGCTCCATAGAGCTTTCTCTTGCTTCCCCGACTCCTTCTCCACCAATGCCTTGAACTCACAGAACTTTGAGAAATTTTCACTCTTCTTCTGCATGAAGAAGATCCAGCATCTATGAGAATAGTCATCAACAAATATAACATAATACCTGTGTTTTTCTATTGAAGCAACCGAGAAAGGTCCACACACGTTTGTGTGAATTCTCTCCAGGATCACCGAAGCACGGTTCTACTTCTCATGAAAGGTGGTCTTCACAAACTTACCCATAGTACATCCCTTGCACTAATCTGACTGCGCAAGAGTACCCTTGGGAAGTCCAGTAGAAATCTGCTACAAAATCTTCAAAGCGCCATGGTGAAGATGGCCCAATCTCCTGTTCCATAATTCGCCCTCATCCCGGCTCACCACTTCTTCTGCTTTGCCCACCATTGCAGCGCAGCCATCTACCTGCAGCTTGTAGAGATTCTTAATTTGAACCCCTAAGTTCTTGGTTTGACCCATTGTTTTATGTCAAAGGAAGGCTTTTCCCTCACTGAAAACAACATCATAACCTTTGTCTTCCATCATTGTGACCGAGACCATGTTCTTCTTCAGACCTGGAACATGCATAACATTCTTCAACAAGAATGGATTAATGGACTCGCTCTCAAAAGTAATGGTCCCAATTCCAATCGCACTGTACCGACCATCTTCGCCCATCTCTATAGGCATCTGGAGGTCCTTCTCCTCCAATTCACTAAACAACTCCTTGTCTCCTGTCATATGGAAAGACACACCACTATCAAGATACCACACCGATCCCATACAGCTTGAAAACAAGCATGCGATCAAAGAGAAATCGAGTTCAAATTGTGAGGCTAAGGCCTCTCTAGCTGCAGCTCCAACAACCTTCTTGTTCTTCTTCTTTTGTGGACAGTTAGTGGCGAAGTGCCCATGTTCGTGACAGTGAAAACACTTCACTTTGGACAAATCCTGCTTCTTGCCTTTAGCATCGGATCTTGAAGGATGTTTCTTCCCCTTCCTTTTCCTTGATTTGGCATCCAAAGCGCAATTCTCTTTATCTTCATTCTTCGATGAAGATCCATCCCTGGTACCCCGTCTTATCTCCTCCTGCACAAGATCCGACCAAAGTCGCTCCCATCCCGACAGTTTCTCCCAACCATTGACAAAGTCTTCGTAGCTATGCCAACTCTTCGGAAGCCTAAGGAGATCCAAGCTCACCAAGTATTCATCATCAACAGTAACCCCCATACTTCCCAGTTCATCCTTGCAGTGGACAAACTTCGTGAGGTATTTTGGAATACTGTCGCCCTTCTCCATTTTTATTTTTCTGAGCTTGTCTTTAAGCGCCAACTTCCTCTGGTCACTTCTACTTTGGAACAAATCTGTCAAAGCCTTCCACATTAAGAATGGAGTGGCTTTCCCGTGAAGGCTAGACACAATATGGTCCTTCACACCTTCCAACAGAATTCTTCTCATCTTTGTTGTCTTATTTTTCCATGCGTCAAGTAATGCAGCATCGCTAGATCCCGACTTGGGAACATCGCTATCGATGAACTCCTTCAATCTATTATCTTCCAACACTGCCTCCATCCTGTCCTTCCAGGCTATGTAATTCGAGCTCCCATCAAGGGTATACTCCAATCGCAACTCATTAAAGGCCATTTCAATGTATACTCAACTTCTGCACCAAGAATCTTCTGTAGCAAATTCGAATTGTCCACTAGCACAAACTCACCAATACTTCACAATTGCAATATTTCAAGAATTAACAATGCTCTGATACCATGTAGAAAATATATACATTAAGCATGCATATGTCCTAGATTCACCTGATCTCACAATATTTAACTTCTTGCAAAACATTTAATCATTCCACTGTTAATAATTTGCGGAAAATTAATTGCACACACATGTAAAGCATAAATAAAAACAATCGCACATAACACAGTTGTTTTACGGGAAAGCCTGAAGCTGAAAACCCCAACTATCATATATTATGTATCATGGAGATCATATGACAATCTCATACAAATATTAGTACATCAAGATCTCAGTACAATACAATCGTCATACACTAATCATGAAAAATTTGCAAATCCATGCACCGATCTTTGCCCCCTGCTAGCCTGCCTCCACTGTGCAATCCCTGCTGAAGAATAGCTCTGAATGAATTCGAATTACCTTTGCCTTGACTGTGCAATCCTCATTGGCAACTCCAATGTGTGTGTGATTTTATCAATGCACCACTGTAGTCACAACATATAATCCATCTTGCCCTTTCACCTATCTCTCCACTGGGTCTCCACTGGAACTGACATGCACTGTAGTTAACTGCTGTATTGTTCAGTTGATTAATGAGTTATTATTTGTGAATTAATTATCTAATTAATTCACTCCACCCTCACTAGTGTATCATTCAGTTAGACTGGATACAACTAGCTCAACTGAGTCTAACTAAGTTAAACTGAATACAACTCCATAAACTACTCTTCCAACTCTGTCATAACTCTACCACTTGAGTTCTAACTGAATCCTCCATGCATGAACTCTAGTAAACCCTTGGGAATTGCGTAATTCCCTCAGTCCACTGATGTGCCACATCTGTGCACTGAAACAAAGTGCTCCAAGAGAATAAGTTGTTTTTTAGAGTATGATTATTATTAAGAGCTAATAATAATCGACATGCATCCATTTTTAGATTGACGATCTATAAATAGACTTCACCCAATATTCTAAAAATAGAATTTCATCTATTTTTCCAACTTGATCAACCATCCACCAATAGCATCCTGCAACTTCTGAAATATGATCACCATGTCTAAAAATAGACATAGTCTAAAAATAGACTTGTGCCAAAAATAGCCTGCGGGCCCACTTAGTGAAGGCGACTCTTTTCACTAAACTCATCATCTTGTTGAATCTCAATAGGACGGTAGTGGGGATTTTGAGGACGAAAGGCGGAGGCCAACTTCGATGGTTTTTCTAGCGTTTTTGCGTTAAAACGAGTAGGCGACCATAACCAATAGAAACAGAGGAATAAGGCGGCTGAAGGTTCCAAGTGTTGT
Source organism: Pinus albicaulis (assembly GCA_034641835.2). Classification (NCBI taxonomy): domain Eukaryota; kingdom Viridiplantae; phylum Streptophyta; class Pinopsida; order Pinales; family Pinaceae; genus Pinus; species Pinus albicaulis. The sequence continues at coordinate 53,160 of JAXQQM020083407.1, read as the reverse complement.
TAGGGGAAAAAGGTGGGTGTAGCAGTTAAAATAAGCAGAAAACAGGAGGAAATGGAGGCGTAAAAGCAAGGTTTAGAGGCGTAACGCAAAGATGGAAATAGTGAACTTAAATCAATGTTTTTGGTCTGTGGGAAGGCTTACACTCCTCGAGCTCTATTGACAAAGATGAGAAGGGAAGTTTAGATCCACAAATTTTAGAGTTTGTCCTCTATTCTGGTACTCACAAGAAAATGGAAAACTACGACAACAAACTAAAAGCAAAGACTAAGCAATAATGAAACTATCAAAAGAATATCTAACTGAATGACAGAATGAAAACTAGCTTAATGGCAGAAAGGAAAGATAGTAACAATAGAGAGGCTAAGGCACATGGATTGGGCCCTAACCCATGAGCCTAGCTCTCTGAAACATAAATCAGTCAAATGAAATCAGTCTGCTCATTTCATAAAATAATAACCTGATACATCTCTGAAATTTTGATTACTGAGTAAAATAATAAAAAGCTCAATAGCTTGCAAGAAAGTTTCAACTAGACTCGACTAACTCTTTCTAGCTCTACCTCTGCTCTATTTATTCTACAGGGCAGCTACCAATAGCTCCCTATAAAATAATGATTGAGTCCACTTGACTCCAAGTAAACAAATATTGAGTGCTTGGCTGCCTCTGGAATTCGAATTGCTGGAGAGAGTCCTTGGGGATCCTTTGGCTGGCTTTGGAATTCAAATTGTTGGAGAGAATCTTTGGGATCCTTTGGCTACCTTTGAGAGTTAAGGAGGGTGGACAATCCTCCAATAATTTCTCCTTGCTATCTCCTCCATAAAATCCTTATAAAAATACTTAATAAATCATGATTTTCTGCACTCAACCTCATATTAGGCACTGAGAGTATGTTAGCCTTAATCACCACCTATACTAGCATCATAAAACCAAATAATAATAAAAATGCAACAAAAAGAGATGTAAGAAGGAAAAAAAGGTGACCATTAAACCCTCCAAATATGTCTAATGATGGAGCTCATCATCAACCCCCTACTGAATGGTTGCGCATTCTCTGAGCAAGTAATCCTCCTCCTACATTTCCTTCAAGGCTTTGATAGCCCCCCTGATTTCCTGAGGAAGAAGTGTGGGAGTTTCCCCAAGGGGGTAAAAACCATTATTCTTTTTTTGCATTCTCCCATTCTTTATCTTGTGCATCTATGTCCTTTTCATTGTTTAGCCCCAACAACAAAGGTGGGTTGAGCTTTAGTCCCAACCATTGGATCTTTTTGTCCTGCATGGCCCTCTTGTATAATGGTGCCCTTTCCAATGCACCACTAAGTATTTCTGGAGTATGGTACTCCTTGTTCTTGAGGGCGTGAGGGAGCTTGTTCCATCTCCTATGGCTGTCCATAATGCACTCATCTTCTATTTTCCTAGAAACATCATCAAAGTGGCCTATCACCTGGGTTTGAGTCTGAAGGTAGCTCTCAACCAGTGCAGGGTCCCTTTCAATCTCTCGACGGTTAAGGATGACTCCTCTTGGGCTGAACAATTATGGTCTGATATATAAGGGTTCTCTACTTTTCTCTAGTGTCCTCATTCACCATCCAAGATACTAGAGCCATCAACTGTATATCCCCCATTGTAGGATTGGGGTCCCAAATATTCAAATTTGTTAGCACAAGGTTATGCACATAAAACTCTTCCATATTTGCCTCATCAACCATGTTGGCTTGCTTGTATAAATTCATGAATTGCCTACAATCTTGGAAAGGTAGTGATCCATGGGAGGCTAGAGTTTTGATTTGAAATAGAAGCCATTGCTCCTTGAGGTACACAGCATATGAGTCAGAAGGGAATCTGTGCTGAAGGACTTCTATGAATAAGTCTGCCATGGTGGCTACTTTCTCCCCTTTTTGCTGCAATTGCTCTTTTAGTGCTACATTCTCTGCCTGTGCCTTATGTAGCTGCCCCTTCAAAATTGCTCCTTCGATTCTTGCCTCCTCCCTTGGTGATTCTTCAATGATAATCGGGCTTGTGGGAGGATTTTCTGGCTCTCTCTGACTTATTCGCTCTCTCTGACTTATCCTCTCACTCTTGTCTGCTCTGAAATACATAGAGGTATTCCTTTTTCTCTTTGCGGTCAGAGGAGATAAGGTGGCAACTACCTCTTTGCCTTGAGAGGATGCGGTGTTGTGTTGTGAGTCTGCTTCTTGCTCACTTTCTGATACCTCTATGACTTCTATTGCCATTTCTTCCATTTTTCCTTGGCCCTTTGTCTCTTCCTCTCCTTCTTCTGGTTCTTCTTGTTCCTCTTTTGGTTCTTCTTCTAGTTCTTCCTCTTCTTCTTCTCTACGGCTAGAAGTGGAATTCTGCCTTGATTGGGTTGCTATAAAAGCTTCCCTGCTCATATTTATGGAAGAGGACCAAGCCATGGGTAGGGTGACGCTGCACTGCTGCTATGGTTGCATGCTGTCCAAAATTATGTGGTTGAAGCTCACTGTTGCTGCGATGCGGGCTTTCGTCGGTTTCTCTCCCTTTTTTTTTTTTTAATTTACTAGTTTGGACGAGACAGACCCTTTATATTATTATACTACGCAACTAATTCTTTGTTGTAGACAGTTATGTAACGCGACTCAGCTCCAGTTTCTGTTGTAGACAATTAGACCTTCTTCTTGTTAATTGGATGATATTGTGTGTCTCCTCTTCTCGTCCTCCTCCACTCCAACTGATTAAAATTATTTTTTCTTGTTGGCCCAGGTGGCATGTACTTCCATTTGTTTCCAGCCATACCTCACGGTGGTGGCCAAGTTAACTGGCCACATTTCTGCCTCTTAAACTCTTAGTCTACAAATTTAATTACTTTCAGCTATTATGAATGCATAGCAAGGGGTGAGGGGATATACCTGAGCTTACCGGTTGTTGTCAAGGTGGTTGTAGGAGCTAGAGTTTGGAGACAACCCTCTTATATGCTGTGTTCTTCATTATTTTGTGTTCTCTGAGTGAGTTGTTGATCTTTCCTTGTTGTTTCTTCCTGTTAGAGATGCTGCGTGGGGATGTTGTAGATGCCATGGGTGGAATTCTTGTCTTGCCTGGTGTTGTGGAGGTAAATCCCCTCTGCGGACAGAGGCAATCCCTACTAGCCCAGATCGGGTCTAGCAACAATCGTTCACGCTATAGTGCAGGTTCCTAATTGCAAATAAACCAACTAGAGATGAAGGCTTACCTGGAATCCAACGCTATCGCTCGTAGAGAAAGTAGCGCTCCCGTTCCTTAGCTCTGGCAGATCACAATCCTCACGATCTCCGTGATCGGACACCTGCACACGCAAGAAAAAAAAACAAGCGCGAGCGTAAAATTCAGTATATGCAACTATATGTCAGTCAGAGAAGACATAAATCATCATCATAATCAACAACAAGAGTGGAACCATAACCAATAGTCGCTTATCATTAATCAATCAAAGAAGAATACAAACCATCACGCTCGAATTCCTCCTTCGAGGTTGCCAACCCGAACACGTCTCGAAAAATCCTGTCGGGGATGGGACAAACCTCTCTCTCTGGATGTCTCGACAATAATCTCCTTGCTTGGATTTGGCCTTAAGGGAATGAATCAAGGCTCTTGCAGCATAAGGCTCTGATGGCTCTTGGGAACTTGGAGACTAGCTTGCAAAGGAGATGAGCAAGCTTTTATAGATGGTGGAAGAGGAGTTGGGATCCATATAATCATGGGATTGGCCCTATCCTCAAGGAAGCTTCCATGAGAGCTGGAAAACCACCTCCTCTACATGGAGATCCGGAGCCAAACCTCCCAACTCAAATTAGATACCAGTTTATGGATTGGTTAGGACAAAACTTCCGCCATTTATTTTTAAAAAACACTCCTTAAAATGGCTGGCGCGAGTGCGACTCTGAGACAGAGCGCCAATTGGCGCGCCCCCTTTGAAGGATTTCCCCCATTGGCGCGGGTACTGAACTGGATTCCCACGCCAATGCAAAAAGGGGTGTTTTTAGGGTTTTCCATAAGGAGTTGTCTTTAGGGCAATGAAAGCTCATGTTCAGAGGAATGTCATGAAAGTGGTTTCAAGTCCTGTCATTGCTCATAGGTCATGGAATGAGCCCTCCAATTATGCGGGATGGGGAATTGCAGGGACAGTGACAAATTACTGTGTAACAGATGCCCCCTAAAGCATGAGGCCCGAGAGAGAGAGAGGGGTGAAATGTTTTACGAGAACGTGCCCAACTGAAAACACCGCCGTCGAAAAACCTGCGTAGAGAAATACAACTGATATCTCAAATACATGATACATATGTGGTATGGGTGTAACCATCCATAACAGAGTATGTAATAATCTAGATCCGAGGCATGGACGCAGCCATCCAGTGAGGATCGATAAATAGACTCAGGTATGGTCGCAGCCATCCAATCAGTGAGTCATGTAACTAATCATAATAATCCACAAAATCGCAGCCTGGATTATAACAGATAGGAATCCAGGGTCTTGCGCTCCATCTCGACCCAAACAAAGTACAAGTTCAAGCATGCGAATAAGTGAGATGAAGTTGAACATGCAAGAACATCGTCTGATTACCAGCCAATGATGAAAGTTGTTAACAGACGCGAGAGGTACCACCACTAATGCCAATGGTCCTCAAGGTACTACAGGTAAAATCTACGGCATGTGAACAATGAGCTGACTTCGAACACCCGCATAATCACTCGATCGAAGGCCAATGATGAAAACCTCACGTCGAATGCGAAGAACCTACCATTGAGGCATGCAGGCTCCAAGGTACCAGAAGGGAGTCTCTAGATCAGCTTCCTGGATAATGAGCTGAAGTCGACAGGAAGTGACCTTGATCGAAGGTGGGCCATAGTGTTTCCCACGTCATCGACACGAGACAGAGGAACACAATGCTTTGTGAATCAAGATCAGATGAGAATCAGAGGAAGGTTGATACTTGCAGAGGCCAACTTCTCTTGAACATATGGCGGCACGACAGTGAGTTTGGCAGTATTTGACATCAACGGATCAGAGGTCATGGCGACGAGGCAAAGAGCAGATGAGAGGTCAAAAAGGATTACCCGAACCCACGGAGGCAAGTGAACAAACGAGATGAGATATCCCCAACCCGACACGAATGCAGACAAGTGCCATGTTCAAGAGCGACATACTACCGACACGACAATGATGTTGGTTCCATTTTCCCCACCATTGCTGGCGAGTACCTCTTTATTTTTACACAAGCTTGAAGAGGATACCATATGCTTGCTGTATAAGTCTATCCTAGTGCATTTAACGAGCCCTAGGAAGGAGCGACTCGAATAACGTCATTACGACTGAATCCAATGTCATCAAGGTTTAACGATTCTGACAAAGGAAGAACTCGGCATCTTTTCATGTTTAAAGAGTTTGAAAAGACAGCAAAAAAGTAAACTCCAACGGTCCCTTTTCGTAAATATTCCCCCAGACCCAAAAAGGTAGAAAACAAAATCCGAGAGAACCTCCTAGTCGCGATAGGCTAGGGTATTCCTTTTTCGTAAATAATCTATCCCAGCCCAAAAAAGGGGTAAACATATACTGGGTAGATGTCGTTTCGTGCCCATTTTAACGAGATCGAAACGACAAGGGACTCGACAATATTTTCATGTTTAGAGAGTCAGAAAAGAGCTGAAATATGACTCTTCGTGGAGGAACGAGTGGTATAAAGGGTAGCAACTGGTTTCGGTAATGGTGGAACTTCTCAGAACAAGTAAAGGTTAAGAGGTTGGCTAACAAGACCACTCATCGCAGCGGTTCCTCAGGAACGGGTAAAACAACCAAGTGAAGGCATATGATCGGCCGAGCAGATAGTGACGATGGAATGAGAAAACCAAGGCTCATTTGGCAAAACAGGCTGATAAAATGGCAATCACAAGAGGTAAAATGGGAAAGGTTTCATTTTTACACAAGCTTGAAATCAAGATAAACTATGCTTGACACCCGTTTCATTTTTACACAAGCTTGAAACGGAAACAAACTATGCTTGAAAAAGTAAGCATGCCCCCAGCATGGTGACTCAATTCAAGGTACATGCCCCCCAAGCTTCATTCCATGCACCTGAGTAAACAGATGGAGGGAGTGAAGGTTCAAGTTACGAGATCTAAGAAAGACTCGACTGGGATTTTACGAGATCTGATCAAAGACTCGAATTGAACAAGAACTTGTTTCATTATTTTAACGAGGTTGACACATTAAAAGAACTATCCTCAAAACACCTTGCTTCATGGTTTAAGGAGCTTGGCACAAGACAAGGAAATCTGCTCCGACCAACTTGTTTCATTTGTTAAGGAGCTTGACACAAGAAAATGAACTATGCTCCGAATACCTTGTTTCATTTTTTAAGGAGCTTGACACAAGACAAGGAACTCTGCTGCGAACAACTCATCATAATGAACAAGAAGTCATCGCTTCTAAGAGTTCCACTCCCGATGGAAGGAAAACATCCTAGAAGTCAGGGCCCAATGCCCCCAGCACCTGATGCACAACGACACTATCACTGAGTACAGGCACGGGGTAGGTAGCCACATAGTTGACTTGTGGTGGGGCAAATACAACGAGTGGATAAGAACCAGAAAGGGATGATGGCGAGCCAGCTGCCACATCAGGACCAAAGAACGAAAGCTGATCAATGGTCACGTTCCTTCCTTCATGTGGAAAACAGACCACATGAAAAAGAGAGGAGACAAACGCCCCCATGGCATAGGTGTAATCGCGCCCCAAGAGTAGATTGAAATCCAAGGGGCCTGGAACAACCATCATGTCCATATGAACGGTTTTACCTCCCAATGTAACAGGTAACCTTGGAAGGATCCCTAACGGTTGACTCGTTCTTCTGTTAAATGCCAACAGATTCTGCGTAACAGGCGCAAGCGACGGCGAGCCAAAAGCTTGCCGAGTAGTGGAGGATAAAATACTAACAGACGTAGCTTCGTCTATAATGGTGCTGGGTACAACCAGACCAAAATCCTGTACTGTGATCTCGAAAGGCACATAAGACGGAAGGCGGTATCCTGCAAATCGACTCCAATAGAAGGAAGCGACCAAACTACTTGGAGGGGCTACCATCGAACTGAGATGGTCTTCCCCTGGTGTTACGGAAGAAGGAGAATCCTCCACGACCTCCATCTCGAAGGTGGGAGGAGTATCCTCTGGGACCTCCATCATGGGAGGCGAAGGAGCAGCTTCTTGAGGTATAGGGACAGGAGAATCTCTCTCCAAGTCTGAGGAATCTGAAGAAACAAGAAGAACCTGAGGGATGTGAGATCCACTCTCCACGGAAAAGACCTGGTGCACCGTAGCGGGGGCCAGCTCAACCGATCCCACGACCAATGGTTGGTCGGGGATGGATTCCTAAATTTGAATTTCTGAGGGAGCGAGATCGACCAAGGATGGCTCTTGACCAATCGTAGGATCAACTGGTGGAGGACTCAAAGAAAGCTGCTTGTAATCAACCGGAAGGCATGGTGCAGAAGCAGTCGAGTTGTCCAAAACTCTTTTGGCTTCATCCATATACGGACAAAGGTGAATGGCATGGTGCCCTTTACACAACTTACAGGGATTGGTAATCTTACCCTGCTTCTTAGGAACCTTACCAGCACCAGTTGAAGACGTGCCCCCAACCTGACTCCCGGAATCCAAAGGCAACGGCGGATGACCGTTGGACCATACTTCGAGCACCTTGGGAATGCCAGGGCAATTTCGAAGAAGATGGTCTCCCGTGCACAACATGCAAGGGAACTTGACTTTCCGTGGAGGGCCGAGAGGTTTATCGACGGAAGGCTTCTTAGGCGCAATAGTCGCAGAGCCAGCCTCTCCTTTACCAGACTTCTCCTTCTTTGTCTTCTTCTTCTTCTTCTTAGCCACCTGGTTACTCAAATCCAAACTTTCACTAAGCGAAGTAGAATATGAAGACGCAGAAACAGGCGAAGAAGGGGAGAGGTCCACCTTGGAATCAACATGATGTTGTTCAGGTGGAGGAATTGATTGAACAGTAGCTAAGACATTTGGGACCATAGAGGTTTAGAACAACCAAACAGGCAACCCAACAGTTAACCCATGAAGGGATAACATTGCCGTGTAAGGAGAGCCAACATTTCCAAAAGGAGGAAAAGGACCAGGATTCCCATCGGAGGGGATTCCTTGGTTGGTGAATTCCGGAAAAGTTGCCATCAACAACTCAAAACCACACACGGGCTAAAAACCAAGGCACACAATCAACAACCAACAAGCAAACTCTAAAAGGGCATGTGATCGCAGGTGATTTATTTTACGACATTGAAACTTAGAAACTTTACCATTTCATGTTTTAAGAGTCGAGAAACGGATGAAAGGTGACTCTATCTCTTTCAGTTTTGAAACAAGCGTGAAAGGACAAGCGCTTGATGATCTTTTCAAATTTAAAGAGTCAGATAAGATCAAAATGACTGCTCAGGAATACTGGGCAAAGGGTGTACTAAATAACCGTGAACTGCAATATACACCTTGGTTTCAAAATGAAAGAGAAATCAACCAAGGACTTAACGTACGTGCAGGCAATCTTCCCGAATGCTGTGTCCGATGTATCACAGATATAGGGCGGCAGACTCGACTTCCTATGGATAAAGGATAGAAACCTAGTGGGGTCTCCCTTTATATACTCTATGGTATGGGGAGCACAAGTCCGTACTAGTGCTGTCTAAAGCCAAGAGGCGAACGACAGCTACTAGGTTTTACGACGCCGGAACACGTCTCTAGCCTAGACCTCTAAATGTGTTTCGTTAGATTTCAATGCTGCCTTAGTGTAAATTGAGTAAATTTTAATGTTTATCTTCAATTACGTTTCAGTTTTCAGGCCCTAGCGAGTGTGATGTCTCAAAATCTCCTAAATGCACACTATATGCCATAGTATATCATTTCATTCGATGAAAGCTAATTACAAGAGAGTTAAGAGCTTTTCACACAAACAAAATGATCAGAAAACAACCAATATGGTCTCTAATGCAACTAATGGAAACCAAAAACTTTTCTCTCAAAGTCAATAATCACTAATAACACCGAAAAGATTTTAATTTGCACTAACTAATCAAAAGCAAAAGAGCTTTTTGTATTTTCAATGTTTAATAGCAAAGTGCACTAAACAAAATGAAAACTAATGAAGAGCAATTTGAGAAGCGATGAGGAAAGAGCAAAACACATAAATTTCACTCAACGCAAACACACAATCAGATCTCCAAATTGACAAAACAGTCCCTCAAAACCAAGAGACCCAAAGACTCAAATGGACCATGTAATCTAGGCCCAAAGCGAGGCAAAGCGAAATTCGAATGAAGAAGAAATCAATCACTCAAACAACGCAATGAAACAATAGACAACCACCAAACGAATGTAAAGAAGCAATCACAAGGTCGACTGAACCGATAAAAACCAAAAACTCCCAAGGGAGGCTCAACACACAGGAGCACCTAGATGCCCTAGGGCTAGAATGTGAAATCGATGGAAACGAGAAAACAACCAAAGGACAAAGGTCACATCCAGTCAAACAAGGCTCCAGAACACTCAAGCAGTTGAAAAAAAGAAGCCAAACACACTGATCAAGCTCAGGAAGGTCAAAACAGAGCAAACCCTAGTACCTCACAGGATTGGCGCGACTGTGAGGCTGAAACTAGCGCCAGAAACGAATTGGCGCGGGTAATACACTAGCAACCTGCGCCAATGGGTGCGACTGTCAGGTTGTAAAGCGTGCTAGTCGAGTTTGCTAAGGAAAAATAAAAATAGACAATCCAACAAGCAGACCAGTGATGATCAAGCTAACCAAAATCCAAAATCACAAAAAGAGCAAGCCAAAAGAGCCGAACAAGCAAGCATAATCGAGAAACAACCGAAAAGACAAGACAATACTCCAAATGTTCAGTTCATAAAATAAACCAGAGATTGACTGAAGCAGCTTTGATCTACTTCGCTAATGCAGAGCAATAGCATTTCGAAGGCTATCTGGCTAACTTCAGGCTCCGTCTGTAGCTTACAAAGCAGAACAACAACAAGCTAGACCTCCCCAGCGGAGTCGCCAATTTGTTGTGGAGGTAAATCCCCTCCGCGGATAGAGGTGATCCCTACTAGCCCAGATCGGGTCTAGCAACAATCGTTCACGCTATAGTGCAGGTTCCTAATTTCAAATAAACCAACTAGCGATGAAGGCTTACCTGGAATCCAACGCTGTCGCTCGTAGATAAAGTAGCGCTCCCGTTCCTTAGCTCTGGCAGATCACAATCCTCACGATCTCCGTGATCGGACACCTGCACACGCAAGAAACAAAACAAACGCGAGCATAAAATCTAGTATATGCAACTATATGTCAGTCAGAGAAGACATAACTCATCATCATAATCAACAACAAGAGTGGAACCATAACCAATAGTCGCTTATCATTAATCAATCAAAGAAGAATACAACCATAGCCCTGACGCTGAATTCTCCTTCGGAGGGTCGCCAGCGGAACACGTCTCGAAAAATCTTGTCGGGGATGGGACAAACCTCTCTCTTCGGATGTCTCGACAATAATCTCCTTGCTTGGATTTGGTTTTAAGGGAATGAATCAAGGCTCTTGCAGCATAAGGCTCTGATGGATCTTGGGAACTTGGAGACTAGCTTGCAAAGGAGATGAGCAAGCTTTTATAGATGGTGGAAGAGGAGTTGGGATCCCTATAATCATGGGATTGGCCCTATCCTCAAGGAAGCTTCCATGAGAGGTGGCAAACCACCTCCTCTACATGGAGATCCGGAGCCAAACCTCCCAACTCGAATTAGATACCAGTTTATGGATTGTTTAGGACGAAACTTCCGCCATTTATTTTTAAAAAACACTCCTTAAAATGGCTGGCGCGAGTGCGACTCTGAGACAGAGCGCCAATTGGCGCGCCCCCTTTGAATGATTTCCCCCATTGGCGCGGGTACTGAACTGGCTTCCCGCGCTAATGTAAAAAGGGGTGTTTTTAGGGTTTTCCACAAGGAGTTGTCTTCAGGGCAATGAAAGCTCATGTTCAGAGGAATGTCGTGAAAGTGGTTTCAAGTCCTGTCATTGCTCACAGGTCACGGAATGAGCCCTCCAATTGTGCGGGATGGGGAATTGCAGGGACAGTGACAAATTACTGTGTAACACCTGGGGTCTGATTTATCGGCTCCTTTTTTTTCTTTGCAGTCCGAGAACAATATTTGTTTTTGAAGGAACTTCCTGATGTTTATAACAGTTTGTGGCTTGCTTTCTTTTGCTACATTGTGCTCAAGAATGGAGGAATATAGTGTATGGAGGTGATGGAGGAAGTTTTGAAAATGAATGGAGTGAATGATGGGATGGATGGTAAAATAGAAGAATAGAAAAAAAGATGAATGCTTCCTTGTGTTTCCAGAAACCATTAATAACCTGCAAAACAACAAGCACAAAAAATACAGAAATGCAGATGTATTTTTTTGTTTTTGTTTTTGTTTTCCTTTTTTTTTTTTTTTTAAAGAAACTAGGTTGCCTCCATGGAGGTTTTCAACACACAGACTTTCGTTAGGCACCTCAGAGAGGTTTTCACCCATGGATCTTTATTCTCTTTTCTTTTTCTCTCTTTTTTTTTAGCATGTGAGCTGCCTCCATCGAGGTTTTCAGCTCACAAGCTTGCCTTGGGTGCCTCAGAGAGGTTTTCACCCATGGATATTTATTCTTCTTCTTTTTTTTCTTTCTTTCATGAGGTGTGGGAAACTATGGAGTTTTCCATCACATACACCTCTCTGCTTATTGAATTTTTTAACTCTGCCTTTGACAAAGGATTCTTGTAAATTTTAAGTCTGTGACCATTGACAACCAAGGGGATTCCTTCCTCATCCATGGTTCTGATTTGAACTGCGCCATTATCAAAACATTTTCCCACTGTCTAAGGTCCTAACCATCTTGTCATCAACTTGCCTTTGAATTCTTTAAACCTTGAATCATACAACAACGCCCAATATCCTTCTTGGAAGGTATTTTCTTTGATGTTCTTGTCCTGCCAGACCTTCCTTTGCAGCTAAACTACCTCCGTGTGAAGAAGTGCTTGCATTCGGAACTCGTCCAATCCATTTAGTTACAACAACCTCTCTTTTTGGGCATTTGATAGATCTAGATTTAATTCAGCCGCCATTCTTAGAGTATTGAATTCAAACTCAACTGAAATTAGATCTTTCTTACCATAGATTAGTTCATAAGGAGTGAATCATGTTGTTGTCTTCCAAGTAGTGTTGTAGGCCCAAGTAGCTTCTACCAATCTGTCTACCCAATATTTTATGTTTTTGCTCACAACCTTGGTGAGGATGCTTTCTAAAGCTCTGTTAGTTACTTCTACTTGGCCATTCGCCTGAGGGTGATAGGCAATACAAGTTTTATGCTTAATCTTGTGCTTCCTTAAAATATTCTCAATGAGGTGAGAGGTGAATTGTGCTGCCTGATCATTGACTATTTATCTGGGGTACCCAAACTTGTAAAACACATTCTCCCTCAGAAATTCTACTACTTTCTCCTCGATTGCTACCGTCATTGCTTTCGTTTCAGCGCACTTTGTTAGGTAATCAGTGCAGGCTATGACATACTTCTTTTGTCTAGAAGATGGATTGATAGGTCCACCAAAGTCTATGCCCCACTTGTCAAATGGCTCAATATCCACCTGAGGGTGCAAAGGCATCTCATCCCTTTGCGTGGGTTTCCCCATCCTTTGGCACTAGTCACACCTGCTGGTGTTTCTTCTGGAATCTTGGTGAAGGGTAGGCCAATAGTATCCTGCCTGCAAAGTTTTGTAAGCAGTTCTCTTTGCAGCAAAGTGGCCTCCACATGGATTGTCATGACATGCAGAGAGGATATCAAAAACTTCTTCCTCCCTCACACATATCCTTAGGAATTGATCAGTGCCTAGCTTGAAAAGGTTTCCCCCAATCCATGTGAAAGGGGTGCTTTTTCTGATGATTCTGCTCCTCTCCCTGAATGAAAGATTAGGAAGGAGTCTCTCAGCAACCAAGTAGTTGGCTATATCAACAAACCATGGTGAGAGTGATGATATAGCAAAGAGGTGCTCATATGGCAGCTGGTCATTCACCATTCCTTCTTCTCCTGCAGAGAGAGATAACCTGGACAAAAAATCTGCAACAACATTCTCCTTTCCAAGTTTATCAATAATAGTCAAATCAAATTGCTGCAAAAGTAACAACCATCTAATTATCCTAGCATTAACATCCAATTTGTTCATTAAATACTTGATGGTTGCATGGTCAGTGTGAAGAAAGGTATGGTATCTAGTTACATAATGCTTGAACTTGTTCAATGCATGGACAATGGATAACATCTCCTTCTCAGTAACAATATAATTCAGCTTGCCTTGGACAATTTCTTGTTGATGAAATAAATGGCATAAGGAATTTTTTCCTCTAATTGTCCTAATGCTGCCCCTACAACTTTGTTGGATGCATTAGTGTGGATGTGGAAAGGTAGAGTCCAATTTGGACCTTGGAGGATGGGGGCAGTGGTCAACTCGAAAGCCTCTTGACAAGGACCAGACCAAATAAACTCGAAATCTTTGGCCAAGACCCAAAATAATGGTGAAGCTATCTTGCTGAAATCTTTGATGAATCTTCTATAGTAACCAACTAAGCCTAAGAAAATCCTGACATCTTTCTGCTTTTGAGGAGCAGGTACCCTTTTGATGATGGCGATTTTGTTTGGGTCTACTTGTATTCCTACTTGGGATATGGAGTGTCCTAACACAACCCTTGATTTCTTCAGGAATTCACACTTTTCTGGGCTCAAGGAGAGATGCATCTCAATGCACCTTCTTAGTACTTTACCCAAATTGGAGAGAGCTTCCTAGAAGTCATCCCCATGTGGTGTGAAATCATCCATGTAGATTTTGATAGAGTCATGGACTATCTCAGAAAAGATGCTCATGACAACTCTTTGGAAGGTAGCGGGGGCATTGCACAACCCAAAGGGTAGGACTCTATAAGCAAAGGTACCGAAAGGGCAGGTGAAATTAGTCTTAACTTGGTCTTCAGGGCTGATTTTAATTTGATTGTACCCACTGAACCCATCTAAGAAGGAAAATAACTTCTTCCCCGTAAGGCCATCCAGGACTTGGTCTATAAAGTGAAAAGGGAAATGGTCTTTCTTGGTGGCTTTGTTAAGTTCTCGATAATCAACACAAATTCGCCTCTTCCCATTCTTATTTGGGACTAGGATAAGAGGAGATACCCATTCACTGTCAGATATAGGATATATGAACTTTGAATCCAATGGTTTCTACAGCTCTTCTTTGACTATGTCCTTCAGAGTTGGGTTCATCCTTCTTTGGGGTTGTCTCACCGGCTTGCATCCTTCTTTGATGTAAATATGATGTTTGCACACTGAAGGATGCACCCCTTTCATGTCTTTGTAATCCCAAGCAAATGCATCTAGATTCTCTTTCAAAATGTGGCACAACTGCTTCTCTTATTTATTCAAGAGGTTCAGGTCGACTTTCAGAGACCTGGATGGACCAAACTCAATAGCCTTGGTGGTTTCGGAGGTCGACTCAACTGAGTGCACTTCCATCCAAGGTTAGTTCTCAGATTCCTTGACTAAGGTTTCGAGAGGAATGTCAATGGAGGACTAACTTTGAATGGTATGGTCGATGAGTTCATCCTCATCAAGCTGCCCCCCTCTAAGAATAACATCTGCAATACACATAGGGGTAGTGTTATTTAACTCATCTTCTTCATCCTCCAACCATATAGGGAGATCATGATCAATGGAAGGTTGTGCTGGAGGATATAACACTAGTTGTTTAGACAAAGGCCCATTTTTTATATTCATGTTTTCGGCCCGACAACTAATATAGGCATCTGCAATGGCTAACCAAGGTCTCCCTAAGATGAAGGGATAACCATTAAACTTGGTTTTTGGTTGTGTTAGGGTCCTATAATAATAGGATTCATAATTTTGAATTTACTATGATTAGTATTGTAATATGTACATACTTTTTCTTTCTGCAATTTTTTTTTCCCATATTGAAAATAAAAAAAATGTAAAGAGGGTGAAATCCTAAAAGAAAAATCAAAGGAATAATAAAATAAAAAGATCAAAAAATAATGTAAGATATGAACCCCACCAAAAAAGAGATAAAAAATAGATCGAGAAAGTGATGCAAATTCAAATGCCACTACTTTTTACTTTACTTTGCAAAATAAGATTGTGTGCAGCTTGTCAAAAATGTCACAATCCCTGAAGGTCAAAATGCTTAGTCTTGATATTTCATGCTTTAAATTTCATGTTGATAGATAGAAAATAAAGATTTAGCCAAACTGTTTAATCTTGGTAGATCAGTAGTTAAGTAGAGAATAATAAATGAGCTCAACAGTTTAATCCGAGCCATTGGAAGTGATAAGGTTAGAAGTAGATAGTTTTCTTATTGAAAAGAAAAGATAAAGGGTTTGCAAACTCAAATCCACCCAAATAAATGAAGAAAAAATGTTAGGGTAGATGATGGGTAGGCAGAAGCAGTTTTCACAAGGCATGGATAGCAAAAATTGGTCATTTCATATTACTAACTTCATTCTAAAACTCATTTCCCTTGTAAAAATACCCCTCCCCCTTCATATTAACCTTTCCCCATTACATCACTCATTTTTCCTTACAAAAATCCCTTTTACTTAGTTAAAAATACATTTTCCCTTTGGAAAAGTAAAATCCCTTCATTAACTTCCCTTTTCATTCAAAATAACCCCCTAAAATACACTTATCCTAAGTCTAATGGTTAACAATCATATATCTGGCCCCACATTGATAATCCTTCCCGATATTAGTTTTAAACATTATCCTCAGTGTATTGTACATTCCTACACATATTCAACTCCCGCACCATATTCATATTAATCCCATGTTTTAACTTTATTATATTAAATCCTGTATATAAACATTTACCCCGTATTAAATTAATTCCCGCATATATACATTATCCCCAACCCAAAATTTTTAAATTATAGTTTAATTTCCCCGCATTTGATATATTTTGGGCCCACTTACTATAACCCCGATTATTATTAAGCCCCGACCCTTATAATATAAATCCATTGCATATACATTAAACTACATCGCATTAACTTAACCCGGGCCCCACCTCCTATCAAATTCCCGACAGGTCCATCCCTTCGCCCAGCCGTTAGATCATCATTCCCCAAATCCAACGGCCAATAAGGACTTTCGCATCCCTAATTGCCCAATCTTTAATAACCCCGAGACCTTGCGAAATGCGCGGTTTTCGCAGCCCCGCTCACTGCTATGTGGCAGTATTTCATTGCATCACATCTTCCAAAATAATACCACCTGCCCGCTTTTGACAATGCGAAAACCACTCGCCGGTTTTTTTCTGCCCGCTACCAATACCACCCCTCGTTTGAAATTAACCCCGCACATTAATGTTTAACCAATGATTGGTTAAAAATGCATAAGATTGCCCTTTTTGAGTCTTTTCACCATTTTTGTTACAGTTTAGCGCAAATACAGTTTTGCCGACCTATTTCCAAGCCAAAGAACCGGTGTCGAGCTCTTATCAAGCTAATTCAACCAGAATTGAAGCCTTTCACTTCCACAAGCATTGCAGAACCAGTCTGAATCTCTATAAATACAGCAGAGCCCTTGTTCCCTCCAGACCTTCTCTGCAAACTAAAAGCTTTGTTTTTTCTAGGTATTCCTAAAATAATAAGGCCTGTACTTACAACGAGAAAGTAACTAGTTAATTGAACTAATTTAGGACCTTTGAAGACCATAGAAAGCCAATTTTTCCTTTAAAAGCCCTTTTGCAGATTGTAATTAATCCTTTCACAGTATTTCTGAAGGCCTGAGCATATTTATTGATCACATATATTAATTAATTAATAAAACTAAAGAAATATGGCTTCCCAAGATATTGTAACTGTCAATCCCCTGCAACCTCCAGTTGTAGATGTGTAACAGACTCCCTTAGCAGTTAGAGACTTTAAAATTAGTGACCCTATCACTGAGTTTATCCTCCTTGAGCTCCACTGCTGGAGCCATGACAAATCAATTGGCCAAGTTGATGAAGTTTTCCTTTGGGAGTCCAATCTGCCCAAGTATGTATTCCCACAGACCTTCCAGTGTCCAGAAATTGTTAGACTTTGTTAAACTTGTTATTTCCCTGATCAAAGAGCCATTGTAACCCTTGGTAAATAAATTATGTTCACTGTCACAACTGAATCAATTAAACAAATGTTGCAAATTCAGCCTAGACCTGATGAAACTCCACTGTCTATTGAGGCCTTTACTTAGTTATATCTGAATCTGGACTTCCCCAAGAGGTTCCAGATATTCCAAACATTCATCCCCTCATTAGTAGAAACTCCCAAGACTAATCCTCCTTATCCAACATCTATTTTCTCTTAGAGAACCAGGCATATCATCACAATGTTGTCTTGTATTATGGGTTATTTCACTGATGAGCATGTTGATGCTTCAGTTTTAGGTTTCCATTCTATTTTCTCCCCTGGTCAGCCTCCTGCTTCCATATTCAATTTTGACCAGTACCTTGCTGATGCAATCCATGAACAACTCGTTAAAATGCCCGAAGAAGGTGTCTTCAAGTATTCATCTGTTTTATTCCACATGTTTTTATACTTCCAACCTGAAATATTTGCTATCAACCTTCAGAAACTAGATGTTGAAGGTAATCCTTAGTCAATAGTCTTTTGGACTTCATTAATCAGGAAATATTGGACATAATTCACATATACTGACTTCATTGACTCATTCATCCATCCAATGGTCAACATGCTGAACAACAACATTCAACCAAGAGTCAGTGATGAGATTAAAAAGGTCTTACAGTTATTAGAACACAATAGGACAAGAGATTGGTATCTTTACCAAAACCACCTAGAGATTAAGGTATATGGATCTAATCTATTTCCATATTATCTGCCCAAATACCTCTCGATGAGGTTATTTTCCAGGTAAAGGTGCAGGTCAACAAGCAGAAAAATATTTACAGGAATTTAAGTTCAGTCAAATTTTCCAATGGTATTATGATCCTTTAGAAGTTATAAGCAAGCTAAGGATTAAATTTAAGTTAACTCCTTATGTACATGAGTCTAAGCCAGATATAGAGAAGTACTCCAATCAGTCTGAATGGTTGGAGAACACTTTGAAAGAGATGGAGAAACCAACAGAAACCAGTTCAATTATGTAAACTCCATTCCTACAAGAGAGAAACTCCGAGAGAGTCAGAGAAGAAGGATCATACTCTGCTCAGACCACCACTAAAACCAAGTTTAAATTTATGTACATGAAGAAGCCCAAATTAAATCCTATAGATGAACAAGTTGAAACTATTGAAATCCTTGATATTGATACAGTGGTGAAAGATAATGCACCTCCTGCAGTTTCTGAAGAAACTCACCAACCTTCAACATCTAACACTCAGATTATTCAAAAGAAACATAGTGTTGAAGTGTCTTCATCCAGTAAACCAAAAGATAAAGAGCTGGATATTATGTAGAAGTATAAGGAAATCAAGATCAGGAATGAGGCATTAAAATAAAACACTTATACCCAATACTGGAAGCAGACACCTAGTGACCAAAGCAGGTTGCTTTCAGCATTTGGCTACAAGACTAAAAAGATGCAGATGAATTTCCTGCAACCAACAGTGAAGCATCCTAAGACATCAGTAGATTGTAAAAATACATCATATGAAGTTCAGGCCAAGGATCTTCATCCTATAGACTAGATAGAATTTCACAAGCAAGCTGGTGAAATGTTGTACTCTACCATGACTAATAAAGCCATGAGTGTTCAGAAGCTGCAAAACACTTTAGAAAACATCAAAGGTCAGATAAAGCTAGAAAAGGCTTCCTCACAAGCCAAAGACAACATGATTAAATCTCGAGAAGAACTGGTCATAGAAGTGGGATATGATCCCACTAACATTAAAGTTGCAGATGAACTCATAAAGAAAGAAAATGTAGACATTGCTGCATTAAAGAAACAACTCAAATTTCCTCCTACTGAACATCCAAGGCAAAAGAAGTATTACAGGGTGCAAACAAAAAATATGAGATGATGAACCTCATTCTTTAGTTAACTGCCTAGTTGAAAGAAATGGAAAATGAAATGGATAAGTTAGTACAGAAGAAAGAAACTAGCAAGGAAGCAGTCCCTGTCACTGTTATTCCTACAATCAATACAGTTATTCCTTCTACTTTAGTGGAGTCATTAGCCCCATTAGTTCCATTAGCTACAACACTTTCTATTACAATAGTAACTACTTCAGCAACAAAATCAATACAGCCAGGTGATGAAGCAGGGAAACTAGTAAAAGAAATGCAATATATGTCCATACAGACTAATGAAATAAACATACTTAAAGAACAAATCAAAAGTCTAGAGGATGAAAATAAACTAGTTCAAATCATGCAAAAGAATGAAGTACAAAAGACAAAAAGATTGACAGAGAAAGTGCAGAAGTTAGAGAAAGAACTGGCATTGAAAGAACCACTTGCTCAAGCCAAGCATCAACTATGGGCCAATATCGTTGACTCTGTCAATGATATTTGGCCATCAATTCAAGTTATATTTGAGCAAAATGATTTAACCAAAGCAGAAAATGAATCCATTCAGAAAATCAAGGAAGAACTTGGTAAGAAGCCAGAAGAGGCTAATGATATCATTAAGTTTCTTAATTCCAAGAACAAGCAAGAATTAGAGGAAATTGGCATTAGTGACAGGAAATTTAGAAAGGTGATTTCTAAAAGGAACTTAATGATACAACTGGAAGAAAAGTGCCAAAACATGGAGCTTGCCATTACCAGATTTATGGTGAAATTTGATGTTTTGAGGCAGAAAGGTCTGCCCAATCCCCTGGTTATCAATGAAAGGTTGATGAAACATGAGGATTATGATAGAAAAATCAGAGAAGTGGCAAAGGAACAAGCTAAAAATTCATCCTTGAAGGGAATTGCAACAGGAAAGGTGCTCTATCAGAGTTTTGAGAACCTTTTTTACCTCCAGCATGAGGTAAAACATTTATTCATTAACAGACCCACTTTTGCAAAGTATACAGAGGCTGATGAAATATTCAGAAGAATGGTAAAGATTAAATAACCAAATGTAGAAGATTGGGAGAAGTTGACTGATTTACTTTGAAAGGTAAAACAGTAAACAAAGTAGTCAAAGGTTAGAGTTAAAACACAACAATAAGTGAAAACAAAGAAGTAACAATTTAAAGTGTATCAGGTAAAAGACAGAGTTGAAAGTAAATAAGCAACCAGCGTAAAGGACACTCAACAACAGCCAGCGTTGAGCAACAGTTAGAGAGAAAGCAACAAAAAATATCAATAAAGCAAACAACAAATCAATAAAAGCAGGGACAGGTTGCATTAGTTAGATAAGCTACCTCTATCTTGTTGCATGAAGATATTTATTTTTCCTTGAATAATTCCTAAGTCAGTTTAGGATATTTTGTAAGATTTTTTTTATAAATACTTCACAATTCGAAGTAGTGAGTGTGGATTGTGGATTGCTAAACATTTCTATAGTTTCATTAGTTTGAACTAGAGGTTTCTTTGTACCATTTTCAAGTCAGTAGACCAGATTGAGCAATAAAGGCATTATATTACTGGATTCCTGTGTTGAGCCACTTTAGTGAAGTACTTTCAATTTTTCTTTGTTATTCTCTTAAAGTTTTTCACATACTTAAATTTTTTCTAAATCTAAATGCATAACAGGAGTTTTATTTCAGAATTTGTTTAAAAACACTTTGTCTTGAACTGTTATTTCATTTACATGTTTTATTCTGATATCCAGATTAGGGAATCCTTAATTGCTCCCTAGTTTCGATTGGCCTCTGTCATTTCATTCATCATCCAGATCTAATAATTCTTAATTTCTCTCTCATCCCGATTGAAACCATTTCATCATTCAACTTAAATATCTAAATCAGCTCAGCTATCTTGCCCAATGAAAAATTCCTTTAGACCTTGATCCTACTTCTCTTGCTTGATACATTGAATCCATTAGCCCAATGGTAGGCATACCTGCATCTATCCATCTGAATTAGTGATTCCACCACCAAACCAAATCAAAACCAAAACCAATCAATCTCATATAACTACCCTAAAATCAACTAAAATCAACCAAGTTAAATCATAAAGAGAGAGCCCTCTCTAAGCATTAGGAAGGCTAGATCCTAAAGCTTAAAAATAGGTTTGTGGTTACCTCTAAAATTTCCTTAACTAAAAAGCATAACAACCCTGGGAAATTATTGGAGTGATAACATGTTGCAGGACCAGGAAATTTGTAGGATACCCCCAAGAGTTAATTGTAGCCATAACATCCTCAACAATTCCTTTTGGAGTTACCGTGGACTGATATGCAAGTTGTAGAATTGTTGTGGTTTTCCTCAAATTCCCTTGGAGATTAAGTTTCAACATAGTTTCCTTGGTCATGATATTTATGACAGCCCCTAGATCAATCAAAGTGTCGGGGACTATGACACCATCTATATGCACATCAACAATTGGACTAATAGGGTCTAGGTACTTTGGAAATATCACCTTCCCTAGCATTAGGTAAGACAGTTGTCCTACCACATTGATGGTAGGGGTATATCTCTTCCTTCTCCTAGGTTTCTTGAAGCACTTTTATTTGATGAGCCTATTGTAGATAGGGACATCCTTAATGGCCTAGAGAAGTGGTATATTTACACACAAATTTTCCAATTCTCCCAGAAGTTCAGTCTCCTCTGGGGTGTGTTGACTAGGGTGGATCAAGCGCTCAGGAAAAGGAGGTTGTTGGATCTGAGTGTTACCTTCTTCGTTTCCTCTTCAACCTCTACAGGTGGAGATGGAGGATGGTTGTCTGGGAGTAATCTTTCCAACTTGAGATTAACCTCCTATATCTCCACAACATAAGTTGGATAGGATGTTTCTCCACTGGGAGCTTGTTGTGCCTGTCTATTGTTCGGGTTCAGATTGGGCTGTGCAGGTATAGGTAGCCTAGGTGGAGCAACATGAGTAAGCTGAGGTTGAGGTTGGGGTGGAGGCATTATTGCAGGTGGTTTATTTTGTCGAGGCCTCCACCCTTGGGATGGATTGTTCCACTTAGCACTTAGGTTGATGTGGAACATACTGTTGTAATGGTTGGTTTACTAGTTGAGGATGATATGAAGGGTTGTAAGGCCAAATAGGAGGTGTAGACCAGGGTGGAGGAGTGGGGGTGTATGAAGGTTGCATGGGTGCACTTTGATTGTTGTGATAGTAAGAGTAAGGTTCACCTTGCATACCTTGTTGATATGGTCGAGGGCCTTGAGGCCTTCTCTGGTTGATGAAACTGAGTTTCTCGGGCATTTCTTCCCCACCTTGATATACAACCTTAAGTCCAGGTAAGAAGGGACACTTTTCAGTAGCATGATTCTCCTCATAAACTAAGAAAACCTCCATGACATTCAATGGACATTCATTTCTTGGGTGCTTCCTGGTACATCTAGGAAAAAAGGTGGGTAGGACTCTCTCTGCTTCCTCATGCTTCCTTTTGACCTACATTGTGTCCATTTTCAAAGCAAAGGTGTGCAACATGTCACTCTTGAAGTCCTCTAGCATGTTTCAAATCTCATGTTTTATGAAGGTGGAAGAGGAAGGGGTATTGGATGTACTTTGACTAGCTCTATCCTTCTTCCTAAATGCCCTAGAATGGTTACGAAAGATAGTTTTGATTGTTTCATAGGGTTGTTGGTAGATATCTCATCCTGTTAACATATTCGAGGTTTCCATCATCTCTTCACTGGTCCCTCGAAGAAGTACAAGTTTAAGTGAGTCAGGATCAAGAGTACAACTGGCTCTCTTATAGTTCAATTGAAACCTCTCTTCATAGTCCTCTAAGGATTCATCCAGCCCTAGAGTCATCCTAAATATCTCATCCTTAGTTTCCTTGGACCTAAAATAGTCTTTGTATTTATTGTTGAAGGTCTATTCCATCTGTGCCCAGGTAGTGATGCTATCCCCAAGCAGACATATGAACCAGCTCAAGGCTGCATCCTTAAGGGTGGATGGGAATAGCTTCAATTTATGATCATCAGAGGTGTAGTCATAAGTCCTACAAACAACAACAAATTCAAACATGAATGTGTCACGGTCCTCAAAGGTGAGTCCATGAAAGTGTGGGAGAGCTGAGGGGCTAATGTTTTTCATCTTAGTTTCCCCATCTACCTGTCTTATGGGAAAGGCTCTCTGTGTCCCAGCCATGGTTAAGATAGGTGAATCAGGTCCCTCGGTTGAAACAAGGTATTCTTCTTCTTCCCTAATAGGATCCTCAAAGTATTTAGAAGGATCTCCTATAGGGGGTTCAATCTCACTACCACTGAAGAAGAGTGAAGGGTGGCTAGGAGGTGATGTGGGGGTTTTGGGTAAGGTTTGTATTTGAGTATTCCTAGGCCTACGAGGCATGAAAATAAAATATTTTTGTATTTTTTCAATATTTCTGAAATGCCATGAAAATAAAGGGAAGTAGAAAAGAATGCTAAAACAAAATCAAAATATCTACTAGACACCTCCCCGACAACAACGACCAAAAGTGGTGAGCCCTGGTATCGCACCAAGAGTGCTGCAACTCCTAGGGTCTGCCCTACTTTACTTTATCAACCCGGGGTTCGTACAAACTTGGAGGTGACAATGCTATATACACAGCAGATGCAATTTGTTCATCTCATCCTCTTCTGCTTTACGAAAGGGTGCTATTTTTTTAACTATGATAAGAACTGGAAAGTAAATTGCTGGATGCAAATGACAGAAAGGAAACTAAACTAAATTGCTAAAAAGAAATGACAAGAATGAAACTAATTTAATTTGCAGAAAAGAAATGACAGAAAGGAAACTAATTTAACTTGCTGAAAATGAATGGCATAAAGGAAACTAATTCTAAACCATGCTTAACTTGGCCAAACGGCTAAATGCACTCTATTTATCCTATGATCTATCTACCATGCTTCTACCCATGCAACTAACCTATCCATGACTTAATCCTAATTGAAAAAGTGTTGATTTTTCATCTTAGAGGAAAGAAAAGGGCTAAAGTGTCTAATGGAAGGTTTAACATATGAAACAGGGCTTAGGAGTGGAAAGCGGGGGTTTAACCTTGTAAAACCTTAGCATAGTGCATAAATGTCTTTGGATCAAAATGAATTGAAAAGTGCGATGGCAGAGATGCGATAAAAATATCGCAATCGGAAGGAAACGAGCGATAAGTATTAACGAAAAGGGAAAGAATTGCAGTTTGCGATTATGATGTGTGACGTGTCGGGAGGACCGGTGGCGGAGTGCGATAACAATCTCGCAATCGGCAGGAAAAGAGCGGTAAGTATTATTGAAACAAGGAAGAGGTGCAAAGTGTTGTTGTGATGGGTGACGTGGCGGTGGGATCGGCGGCGGAGCGCGATCATAATATTGCAGTCGGTGTTTGGAAGCGGCAAGTCTTAAAGGAAACGGGAAAATGATGCGATCTCCGATGAGGAGCGATGATAAGTACAAAGGGAAAAAAATGTTTTTTCTAATGTTTTCGACTATTTTAATAAAAGAACATTGAAGGGAAGTAGAAAGGGATATCGCATTTGGGCTTGGAATGAGAGGGCGTTAATAAAGATCACAAGTGATTTGCGATTTGCGATGGAGCAAGGTAAAGCGAGTGGGAGTTTCAAGGAGAAAGGGGTGGAGGTCTAATTCTAATGCTTTTCAAGTCTTTTGGGAATGAAAAAATAAGGTAATCATGATTGATAAGTTTTGAAGGAAAGAAGGAAATGATGCAACGTACGAAAATGTTGAGTTCTGCGATATGCGATATCGCAATATCGCAATCGGCGAAAGAGCAGTAAGTCTTAAAAAGAATCGAATGAAAACTACGATCGGGGATGAGCGAAGTACGGTAGCAGGGATTTCAAGGAGGAAAGGCGGAGGCCAACTTTGATGGTTTTTATAGCGTTTTTGCGTTAAAACGAGTAGGCAACCGTAACCAATAGAAATGAAGGAATAAAGCGACTACAAGTTCTAAGTGCTGTTAGGGGAAAAAGGTGGGTACAATAGTTAAAATAAGCGGAAAACATGAGGGAATGGAGGCGTAAAAGTAAGGTTTAGAGGCGTAACACAGAGATGGAAATAGTGAACAGAAATCAATGTTTTTGGTATGTGGGAAGGCTTACCCTCCTTGAGCTCTATCCACAGAGATGAGAAGGGAAGTCTTGATCCACAACTTTTAGAGTTTTATCCTCTATTTTTCTACTCACAAGAAAATGAAAAACTACAACAACAAACTAAATTCAAAGACTAAGCTGCAATGAAACTATCAGAAGCAAATCTAACTGAATGATAGAAAGAAAACTAGCTTAATGGCAGAAAGGAAAGATAGTAGCAACAGAGAGGATGAGGCACATGGATTAGGCCCTAACCCATGAGCCTAGCTCTCTGAAACTTAAATCAGTCGAATGAAATTAGTCTGCTCATTTCATAAAAGAATAACCTCATACAGAAAGGAAACTAATTTAACTTGCTGAAAATGAATGACAGAAAGGAAACTAATTCTAAACCATGCTTAACTTGGCCAAATGGCTAAATTCTCTCTATTTATCCTATGATCTATCTACCATGCTTCTACTCATGCAACTAAGCTATCCATGACTTAATCCTAATTGAAAAAGTGTTGATTTTTCAGCTTGGAGGAAAGAAAAGGGCTAAAGAGTCTAATGGAGGGCTTAACACATGAAATAGGGCTTAGGAGTCGAAAGCGGGGGTTTAACATTGTAAAAAATTATTATAGTGCAGAAATGGCTTTGGAGCAGAATGAATTGAAAAGTGTGATGGCAGAGATGTGATAACAATATCGCAATCGACAGGAAAAGAGCGGTAAGTATTAACGAAAAGGGAAAGAATTGTGGTTTGCGATTGTGATGTGTGACATGGCAGGAGGACCGGTAGCGGAGTGTGATAACAATAGTGCAATCGGCAGGAAAAGAGTGGTAAGTATTAACGAAACAAGGAAGAGGTACGAAGTGCGGTTGCAATGGGTGACATGTCGGTGGGACCTGCGACGGAGCGCGATCGCAATATTGCAGTCGGCATTTGGAAGCGGTAAGTCTTAAAGGAAATAGGAAAACGATGCGATCTGCGATGATGAGCGATGATAAGTCCAAAGGGAAAAAAACGTGGTTTCTAATGTTTTCGACTATTTTAATAAAAGAGCAGTGAAGGGAAGTAGAAAGGGATATCGCATTCGGGTTTGGAATGAGAGAGCGTTAACAAATATCACAAGTGATTTGTGATTTGCGATGGAGCGAGGTACGATGAGCGGGTATTTCGAGGAGAAAGAGGCGGAGGTCTAATTCTAATGATTTTCAAGCGTTTTAGGAATGAAAAGGTAAGGCAACCGTGAGTGATAAGTTTTGAAGGAAAGAGGGAAATGGTGCGACGTACAAAAAGGTTGAGATATGTGATATCGCAATATCGCAATTGACGAAAGAGCGGTAAGTCTTAAAAAGAACCAAATGAAAATTGTGATCGGCGATGAGCAAAGTACAATAGCAGGGATTTTGAGGAGGAAAGGCAGAGGCCAACTTCGATGGTTTTTCTAGCGTTTTTGTGTTAAAACGAGTAGGCGACCGTAACCAATAGAAACGGAGGAATAAGGCAGCTGAAGGTTCTAAGTGCTATTAGGGGAAAAAGGTCGGTGCAACAGTTAAAATAAGCGGAAAACAGGAGGAAATGGAGGCGCAAAAGAAAGGTTTAGAGGCGTAATGCAGAGATGGAAATAGTGAACATAAATCAATGTTTTTGGTATGTGGGAAGGCTTACCCTCCTCGAGCTCTATCGACAGAGATGAGAAGGGAAGTCTAGATCCATAGATTTTAGAGTTTTATCCTTTATTCTGCTACTCACAAGAAAATGAAAAACTACAACAACAAACTAAAAGCAAATACTAAGCAGTAATGAAACTATTAGAAGCAAATCTAACTGAATAACTAGCTTAATGGCAGAAAGGAAACATAGTGACAATAGAGAGGCTGAGGCACATGGATTGGGCCCTAACCCACGAGCCTAGCTTTCTGAAACTTAAATCTGCCGTGTTGTAGATCATATCTGCATATCCTTTTCAATTTTTATTTCGAATATAAAAAATAAAAAATAAAAAATTAGAAAATCAAAAAATCATATGTTATAGTATAAAGTTTTTATACTATATCATAAAAAAAGCATTTCAAAGCTCGCTAAATATTAACCTTATTGAAATATATGTTTTGATTTAAGCTTAAGCTCCAAGCAATTTCTTGAGCGGAAGCGGTGATCACAGAAAAGTGCTTTCGGATAAGTTATTGCGGGGGGAGAAGTAGCTCGTTGTTTATCAAATCCCGACCCCCCGTAGTTGACTAGTCAAATCTTGGATGAGCCGTGATCAACGGCTTGGATTCATTACGGGGGGTGCTGGTTGAAGTTCGCTACCGTACTTCATGACCCTCCGCGGTGATGTCATCTGGTGAGGTGGACGACAACTATTCCTAATGGCTTTTTTACGTCATGTTGGCATTTATTACGGATTTTCAAAGCTGTTAAAAGGGTTCTTTATTCCCGTTTTCATCTATTCGTGGTTGTTTTTACCTTTGAACCGTGTTCTTGCCATCTTTGCATTGTCTGCTATCCCACGAATTGTTTCTCCCCTGTCAGCCATGGAAAAGCGAGTCTCCCTATCTGATATTTCAAACCTTAGTCCCCTCCTGGATAGCGAAAAAGACGTCCACGACACCTTGTCCTCTGTTAATCATCCCTTATTGTGTCACCAAGTGACCCTCAATGCCGAGAAATCCCCAGTGTTTTCCGCCATGAGAACTTCCGGTGTTTTGGCAGCCTGTATCCCAAAAACCCACTTTTTTCTCGAATTCATATCATGGTTAGTCTCATCAATGTACCTTGGTAAATGTTTCGTCATGAATTCTCAGGGAGAAAATGTCCTGCAGGTATCAACACAATTAGTTCGCCAAGCATTGTGCTTTCCAGAAGATAAGTCTCCGTTACAATTCTCCGAAGATTCATTGGTTCAGTATTTTGAAGACCTTTCAAACGAAGAGTTCAGTCGTTGTATGTCATTTTTGAAATCAAATCTAGAAAAAACTCAATTTGGAGAAGAAGAGTTCAGTTTGGAGGCGTTCAATGTTCAGTATAGGCCAGTTCTTAGCTGCATTACGGAGATTTTGGGGAAAGACGATGACCACAAAATTGATAAATCAGTCTTGGGGATGTTTGCATTGATGATGAAACCAGGGGTGGTCCTTGACATTCCGTCTTTTTGGCAGGAAATAGTAAATTCCCAATTGATAGCTTTTCCTCTAACAGGTTTCTTCAGATTTCCATCATTAGTTGTTTACTTATTTTTGTATCAAAATGTCGAAGAGTTCATGAGTTTAGGTTTAAATATAGTTGATAGTAATAAAAATAAGCAATCAGTTTTATTTTGGACTGACATGATTAGAAAAGAAGAGAATGAAGCAGGGCTGTTTGAATTTGCTGATCATTTCATGTCTATTGCTTATAAAATTTTGAATGGAACTCTTCCTCCATGCTTTCTACCAAAAGCCCGGGAGTTCCTACAGATAGGACCCAATTGCAGATTTGGAGATTGGTTTGTATTCAAAGAATACTCAGAGATAAGGCTGTATGGAGTTATCATTGAGCTCTATAGGCTCCCAACTTTTGTACCCATGCGACTTTTCGCCCTGGAATTCATAAGGCAAAGTATTAATGTAGACCAAGTCCACTTTCTTCCCATGAAGAAAGGTTTGATGTACAAATTGCCTATGAGTGTGGGACCTTTTGTGGTCAACACAAGACAAGCTTTTGATGAAGTCTCAAAAATGTTGGAAGGGACACAGTTGTTGTTGGGAGAAAAATGGCCTTATGATCCGCATGGAATAATTTCTCAGAAAAGGGTTGAGAACGGGTATGCTGCATTCTCCCATGTAAGCAAGCCTGATATAGAGAAGCTGGCAAATCCAGGTGAAACAAGTGCCTCAAAAACCAACATTCAAACACCTGCCATTATGGAAAGGGAAAGCAAAAGAAGTAGAGAAGATGTTATTGAAATAGATAATGAGGAAACCAGAGAAGAAAAGAGAACCAAACTAGCAGAAGATCATTCTCCCAATTCGCCTGGTTTTACCCTTCATATCAATGAAGAATCAAGTGTTCCCTCTTCTCCTAGAAGACATGAAATTTACTCAGAAAGGATGCCGACAGTCAAGCAAGTATTCACGCAAATTGAAGAAAGAAATCAAAGAATAAAAGCCAATGTAGAAGCGCAAGCAGAACATCACACAGCTGCTGATCAGACCAGATTATTGACTGTAATGGATATTGAAAAAGATCAATTTAGAATGGCTCTATCACATCCAAAGGGAATGTCCCTTGGGTCTTCGAGCAGCTTTAATGAGGTAAACATAATCATGGATGTTAAAAAGATCCCATTGTGGGACAAAATGAATCTTCACATGCAGACCGGGCAGTTGATTGTAAATGATTTGAGCAAGACTAATGCCACAGCAGTCAAGACTGAAAACATGCTTGCAAAGGTCATCAGACAATGCAAAATGGAGAAAGCTTATTCAAGGGCATTAACAACTCAAAACGAAGAGTTGAAGAAGATCATTATGAAAATTGGTGTGGATCCAAATGATAAAGCTGCAATTCAAAAACTCATGAAAAGTGCAGAAGTAGAAATATCCTCACTAAGGAAAAAGTTAAAATTACCAGCTACAGAGCACTCAATGGCTGCAGAAGTAGCTGAGGTGGAAAAAGAAAAGGAAGAGTTACGTTTGCAATTGTTACGAAAAGATGAAGAGTTGTCCAAAGTGAAGCAGATTGCTATATCTCTGCAGAATCAAATTCAAAATCATACTTGCACTTTTGTTGTTCCTACAAGTGACAGTGATGCGGATCCTCAAACCCAAATTGTTTAGCTCAGCACAAAACTGAAGATAGTCGAAGGTGATCTTAAGCGGGTTCAGTTAGATTTGGAAACAGCTACTAAGATAATGAGAGGATGGGAAAATAAAGCAAATGAAAATAAGCAGGAATTACAAAAGGCTGAGGATGAAATTAAGGAGCTAAAGGAGAAGCTAAAAGGTAACATCTCACTTTTAAGAGCTAAAGATATTATTTGGACTGAAATTATATCTGAAATGAAGTCAAATTGGGATTCCTTAAGTATAATTGCTATAGAGAAACGCCTCATCTCAGACCATGAAGAGGAGATATCATCAGAAAAACAAACGCTCATTAAAAGAGCAAATTGGGCTAGGAGGTTTTTAAATTTTATCAATTCCAAATCAGATGAAGAGCTAGAAGAGATTGAGATACAAGACAGATACTTTTATGCTGAAGAAGTCAATAAAATGATAATTAAGAATGATTTACGAAAAGTTGCAGAGAAAAGGTTACTGAGAATTAAGGAGGCGGTAAAGAAGTTTGATATAACTTTTGATAAGTTGATCCGAACAGGTTTGTCTTCATGCTGGACAGAAAAGGGAAGTATTTTGACATGGAAGTTTTATGAAGATGCATTAACACTGGCAAAGAGCAGAGCAGATAGCAGACACGAAAAGACACAAGTTTTAAAGGGAGAGACAGTGTTTAACTTTTTACAGAGGCACTTCAATTTGATATGGATGGTAAAGGCTCTCTTCACAGAAAGGCTCACTCACAATCATGCAGTTGCATTTAGATTGGAATACCTCAGCTACAGGAATGCTCCTACAACTCAAAGTGAACTTTGGAAAAAATGCAAAATCTTCTCCATTGACACAGCAAAGAAGATTCCAACGGATAAATCAAAAGTAGCTGTTGATTCCACAGCCGCTTCAGGACCAGTTGTTCCTTTAGATTAAAAGTTCTAAAAATTCTCATTGTTTCATTTCCTAGGATTATGCAAATGTAATAGGACTTTTCTTGAGGCATGTACCTCCATAACAGTTAGTAGTCTAGGCAGTTAGAGTTAGTTAGAGAAGTTAGAATCAGTTTCATTACTGGAAACTGTTTTGTGATAATGTATTTAAGGACAATTGGAAGAAGGAGTGAGGTTCCGAGTTTTGGACCTTGAAGCCTAATTTTGTACTGAAAAATATTGAATCAATGAAAAGTTTTGCAAGTTTCCTTCATTCTATCTATGTTGAATAGTTTTCCATTTTTCATTTCGTT
This sequence comes from Pinus albicaulis, assembly GCA_034641835.2. Lineage (NCBI taxonomy): Eukaryota > Viridiplantae > Streptophyta > Pinopsida > Pinales > Pinaceae > Pinus > Pinus albicaulis. The sequence goes on along the minus strand of JAXQQM020083407.1, from coordinate 21,887 downwards.
TCCATATCTATGAATAAAATAGAGTGATTTGAGCTGCAGGTCTCTCGATATCTGTGTATCTAAGAGTTAAACATCCTTAATGGGTGCTCCTCTATTTTAACTTTATTGTTGCTCACTTCCTCAGGGTTTTATGATGGTAGATTCTTTTTTAAGCAGCATATCAAATTGAAATCCTTGTCTTTCTTTTTCTTCTATTCATTCACTTCAGCATAAAGAGAACATGGCATTGCAGAACTTGTAGGGGTTTGATATTTGGAGATTATATTGTTAATATTTGAAGGTTTAATAAACAGATACAAATATACACTTGTTTGTGACATAATCTTTAATGTCTTGAGCACGGATTCCTTTATACAACAAGGAATTGTTTCTCAAGGAACAACAGGCCGAATGGAATCAGTTTGCTCATTTCATAAAAGAATAACCTCATACATCTTTGAAAGTTTGATTACTAAGTAAAATAATAAAAAGCTCAATAGATTGCAATAAATTTTCAACTAGAATCGACTAACTCTTCCTAGCTCTACCTCTGCTCTATTTATTCTGCAAGGCAACTACCAACAACTCCCTAGAAAATAGTGATTGAGTCCATTTGACTCCAAGTAAACAAATATTGGGTGCTTGGTTGCCTTTGGAATTCGAATTGCTGGAGAGAATCCTTGGGGATCTTTTGGCTGCCTTTGGAATTCAAATTGCTGGAGAGAATCTTTGGGATCCTTTGGCTGCCTTTTAGAGTTAAGGAGTGTGGAAAATCCTCCAATAATTTCTCGTTGATGTCTCCTCTAAGTCTTTATGATAAAATCCTTATAAAAATGCTTAATAAATCATGATTTTCTGCACTCAACCTCATATTAGGCACTCATATTATGTTAGCCTTAATCACCACCTATACTAGCATCATAAAACCAAATATAATAAAAATGCAAGAAAAAAAAAATCTAAGATGGCAAAAAGGTGACTAATAACCCCTCCAAATATGTTTAATGATGGAGCTCATCAGTTGGCTCTTGAGAGAGTGGATGCTCTTCTTATTTTAGAAAATTTTGGGGATGGTGACTATATACTAAAACTTCTCACCTCTATGTTCTCGGACTGGAGTTTTCAGACACTTGATGCTAGAGGGATATTTGTTGGTTGTGCCATGGGATTCAGTAATAGGACTATCAAAGTGGGTAACTGGTGGGGCAGAGAAGGGATTCTTGGGGCTGACATCATAATAAATGGACTCGATATGCCCATTTTCATAATCAATGTCTACCATCCCTGCCACAACGGAGAGGACTACTGGGAAAAGTTGATGGCCACTAACATCATGAAGGGGGATCACATTATCATTGGTGGAGATTTAAACTTCTGCATAGGACTTGCTAAATCTTGAGGGATGAGTTTTTTTCCTGGCCCCTTGTCTGAATTATTTGAGCATCTGATCGATGATGCTGACATGTTAGATTTGTCCATGCCCAGAAAATTCCCCAGATGGCGCAACAAAAGGATTGGGAAGGGTGCCCTGGCGAGAAGACTAGACCGATTCTTGATCAAAACCAGGCTGGCTGATAGAATTGACAAGGCCAGAAAATGGGTGGGACGGGAGGATATGATGTACAAGCGCATTGTTCCTATGCAAAATCAATTTAAAATCTTTAAACCACAATTAACCCTCAATTAGGCCCTTTTTAACTATATCACATTTTCTATAAAATATCGCAACTTTACTGATTTCACAAATCGGAAAACATAAGGTTTCGCATATTGCAAATCTTAACTTATCTCACTTCGCTCTTCGCAACTTTACACTCGTCGGCACTTCGTGGATTTACCTTTATTGCATGTCGCACAAATTAGCAAACTCCGCCGATCACGCAATACATATATTGCAAAGTTTTCAAATTTTGCGATTTTGCAAATCACTGCGAATACCTTATCACATATTGGGTATCGCAACTTACAACATATAACTTTAACAATAAACTTATAAATCTCCGATTGCGATGTGCGAAATATTATATCGATGCGATGCGATATTTCGCAACTTTTAACATTTGTGATGCGATATATGACTTAATTTTGGGAATTTGCGATGAAAAAATAAAAACTTGGGTTTTCGGCCGAAATCACAACACGTAGGTTTGTGATAAAAATATTGAACTTTGGCTTATTTCTTTTTTGTCTTGGAACTTCAAATATCACACGACTATGCCTTTAAACAGGTTTAATTTAGATTTATGAGGCAAAGGCAAGAAATTATAAATACATAGAAGGATTAATACCCGAATTTTAACTCCTGTCTTAAGTGATCCTTAGCAGGTTTTGGATGAATGCACATGCACAGGAACAATAACTTGCACATCCATGCTTCAAATCAATTACTCATAAAATAAAAATATAGATTTTTTTGCCCTTTTCAGCTTGATTACATCAATATGCGCTCTCTCTATCCTCTTTGTCTCTTGCTCTCTCCTTCCTCTTGCTCTATCCTTCCTTTATACTAAATGCACTCAATATTTTTAACAAACTAACAAATAAATCCTTATTCCAAGGTTCAATGCATTTCATTCTAACAGTCTTATCTTTTTCCTCCTAATTTAGAATTGCTCTAACTATTACAATAAATGAAATAAATGAAAATTATTTCAATAAATAAATAAAAGTAAATTCGAGAGATCCAACCCTCTGTACTAAAAGGTAATTTGACCACAGAGGTCGGTGAAATTCATCTCATGCGATGCTCCTACATCATACCCCCGAGGAATAAAATAATCATCCATTAAACTTTCGGGATTTATTCCATACTTCTGTAATTCTGCCACTATCAACCAATTGGCATCCTCCACTGGTTGTCCCCTCCATTTGACTAGATATTGAAAATAAATTTGTCCTCTGGTTCTTTTAGTTACCCTCCTCTCCAGAACAACTTCCATGTTGTGAAACAAACTCCAAAAATAGAAGAAAAGAGATATCAATGCCTTAGAAATAAGCCACTTTGAGGGGGAAACCTCCAATACATTACATGAATGAACAATTCTTGGATGATACAAATGACAAAACCTCCTTTCTATATATAGGATTCCATAGGTCCACAACATAATCCTAGTGGGGCCACAATGTAATCCTAGCCGACCTAACAATAATAATTTAAGGGCACAATAATAACAATATGGGGGTTACAAGGGTACAACAATAACAATAAGGGGGTTACACTAACAACAATAAGGGACTATACTAGTAATATAAGGACCTAACATGCTCCTCTCCTTAAAAAAATTGTTGTCCTCAACGCTTGAGTAGCTCCGGGTGCTTTTGTATAAAATTCTCATCCTCCCATGTAGAATATTTCGTGGGCAAGTTCTTTCATTTGATGAGATACTCTGAAATTGACCGCTTTCATAGTTGTTGAGTTCTTGTTTCCATGACTGCTTCAGGTTCCAATATGGTTTTTCCTTCCTCATCAAGTTATGGAAATATTGTTTGAACTGGAAGTTTGTCCCCTATAACCTTTTTTAAGCATGAAACATGGAAAACTGGATGCACTCGCGAAGAAGTAGGAAGCTTCAATTTGTATGCCATAGTACCGAGCTTTTGCAAAACCTTGTAAGGACCATAGTACTTTGGTGATAATTTATTATCCTTCTTAGCTTGCTTGAGGGACATTTGTTTATATGGTTGTAGCCATAAAAATGCCCAGTCTCCCACATCAAAACTATTCTCACTACAATGTTGATCTACCTGTTGTTTCATTCGATTTTGTGCCAAATTTAGGTTATCCTTTAAGAGTTGGAGAACTTCTTGTTGATGCTCGATGTGATCCTCCACTGCTTGAACCCTAGCATTTTCCTAAAAGAAGATGTGATAGATGGTCGATGATATCCATAAAGTGCCATAAATGGGGTCATTTTTTCTGCAGAAGTGTTAATACCACCATTCAGCCAGAGGTAACCACTTGACCCATTGTGCTTGCTTATCAGATACAAAACAACGAAGATATCCTTCCAAACATTTATTCACTATCTCTATTTGACCATCAGATTGAGGATGATAAGATGAGCTATAAGCTAGTTGAGTCCCCAAACAAGAAAATAATTCCGTCCAAAAATTTCCTATAAAAATGGGATCTCTGTCACTTAAAATAATCTTCAAGTTTCCATGTAGCTTTTGAATTGTTTCCATAAATGCAGTAGCAATTGTACTCGCTTTAAATGGTTGATATAATTCACAAAAGTGTGCATACTTGGTAAGTCTATAAATTACCACCATGATGACACTCCTTCCTTCGGACTTAGGTAAACCTATGATAAAATCCATTGAAATCTCCTCCCAACGTTGACTTGGAATGGATAAAGGTTGTAGAAGACCCGGGGTCTTAATTGTCTCCACTTTATTTTGCTGGAAAATCAAACATTCAACCGCAAAATTTTGAATATCAGATTTAAGGCCATCCAAAAAAAATTCTTTCTTCACCCCGTGGTAAGTTTTTAAAAATCCCGAGTGTCCTCCTAAAGGAGAAGTGTGCAATTCCAAAATAATCTTTGGTTTTAGTTGGGAATTCATGCAAATATATAAGCGATCTTTGTACCATAAGGAATCATTTTTCCAACTAAATGTATTAGATGTATGATCTGAAAATGGAAGGTACTTGAAAAGGGTGCAAGGTATCCATTTTCAATTATGTAAATGAGTGCAAAAATACTCTAAGTTTAAATTTGAAAATGTGAGAACTTCATATTTCTAATACAGAGATAGACTGTAGGGGCATTTACCAGATATTTCACCTTTCAAAGAAAGGATGAATCCAGAGGCTACCTGGCCCTCTTACAGACTCTGCCTAAAGAAATAATAGAAGTAAACAATCAGATTTAATTAAAATGATCTTGCTTTAAACTTGACATTATGCGGAAATTTAGCTTGCAAATGGTGTATGTCTTTTCATTGTTTATGTATCTTAAGTGTAATTGTTTTTGCTGAAACTTAACATGGGTATCAGAAACAATATTCAGCAATATAATATCAAAACACAACAGCAATATAATATAGGAGTTCAGCCCAACTCTTGGGCTACATCTCCTGGATCAAGCCTCCCAAAATGGGCTTGTCCTCTTGTATTAAAAGCTATCAAATGCAATACAAGATTATAAGTGTCTCAATAGAAAAATATGAATATATAAACTGATTCAGAAGGCAGGAAAAAGCTAATAATGCCTTTTCAAATTCACTAAACAGTGAAAGATTACCATAAACAATGATTTCTTCATCAATGTCCTACTGGTGCTTTAAAATTCTCTGCAACTTTTCGGGTTGTATAAGTCCTCAAATTTTTTTGAAACCACTTCCAATGGCTTCATAAGGTCAAAATTATATGAAATAGAGCTTTGGTTCACCTCAAACTGATAACCACAACTCAAAAAAACTCAAACCCCAAAATGGTCATGGTGGCCCTGAAAACTCTCCTAAAGATTTTCGGCCTCTGAAAGTATTCAAACAGAGCTAAGACCTATTCCAATGGCTCTATAATGCAGTAAATAGTCGAAAATGACTTTTGGTTCACCAAAAAAGGTTAACCACAACTCAACCAAACTCAAAACCCAAAATGGCCCTAGTGGCTCAAAAAGCTTCTCCGAAGCTAAAAAGGCTGAAAATGAGCTCCAATGGCTCTGAAAACTATGCCATTAAGTCCAAAATGCTAAGAACATATGAAATAAAAAAAAATTTCATTCCAAAAGGTTGAGTAATGAGAAATTTATGACCAAAACAACTTTGCCCCAATTTCCTCCACTAAATGTGGGGCAACTACCAGTTAACTCCACTAAAAGTGGAAGTCCACCTAAATTTGGGAGCGCCTCCAGAATCTCTGCCATATTAAACTCCACTTAACTGAAGCTTAATTAAATATTAAACTTGAGATTATGCTCCTTAAGCGCTCTTAATCATTAAGCTCCCACACTGGTCATATGATGAGGTTCCATGGGAGGAGGGCTGGCCCCTCCGTGCTCCGCTGGACCCACTCCACTAAAAGTGCAATAACTTCTTCATACGGTGTCCGTTTTTCAAACCGTTTACAGTGCCAGAATCAGGAAGATGAGACCTATGAAACCATCTTGGTTTCAACCAATTTTAAACATTTTCAATTTTGAGTTTTTTTTTCCATGGCTTGGACTTGAGCTCCTGATCACACCTCCCAAATGAGAGGCTTTTGGACCCCAAAAGCTCACTGAAATTCTGAAACTGAACTGTAGTAAAGAAAATGAGAGAATAACGACATCCTCTTCTCTTCAGCCTCCAGAAATTTTCCTGAATTGCCAACTGTTCACATGGCGAATTTTGCTGAATGAGCCACGTACTTGCGCCGAATCTCGACCAAGTTTTCTCGCCATACCAATCTGCCATACTGAAACCAGCAATGACACTTGCTGAACTTTGTGCCCTCTTTGCTTGCATGCCTTTCCAACTCATGGAATCTTGGACTGCTTTGCACTGACACTTCGTTCTCTGCACCAAACGACACCAAAGGCATCTTGTGCAACATACGACATCAACAACCAGTTGACAATGAAATGTGCTATACAAATGACACACAAAATCTGTAAAAAAAAAAAAAAAGTGTGCACACAACCGACACAAGTTGATAAACATGTATGACACAATCGACACAAGTCGATAAACAACAAGATACATCTTGACAAACATATGTGTATGTATCATGTACAATGAACTATATACAGTTCGCTAATTACACATACAACCTTTATGTACATGTGCAACTTCAACTCTTCTTTTCAAATACCAACAAGTACATCATCCCAAAAACATGTGGGTGATTAATAGCTGAACCAAAAGACATTTCTGCAACATAAATGAGTATCATACTCATCTTTTACACCTCCATGGAGAAATTTTGCAACAACAAAGAAATTCCTTCAACTAAAACTGCTTTTACATGCAATCTTGCATCAACTTTTCAACTGAAATACATGCATACCAAACTGAAATTTACATGTACAAAATGAGTATGACTTACTGCATTAAGAAGTTAATCCACTTCCTACCAAGCCAAATCCATGGCGTCTTTTGTTGCAACCGCAATTCTTCATGTGAATCTTTCATTTCCACATTGATAATGGACTCCATAGATCCACTTACGCCAAGCTTTTTGTCATCTAGCTGCATGTGCTTTGGATGATTTGTTGGATGCAAGGACCAACAATGAGAGACATCATGTCCCTTCCTTTGACAAAATGTGCAACTCTTAAGCACTTTCTGAGAAAGTTCTCTTTGCCTTTTCTGCTTCTTGTGTGCTTTCTTTTTCAACCAGCATCTTGAAGCAACATGGTTAACTCCACCACAAAATGTGCAACAAAATTTTCTTTCATTCGAACAAGCATAATTATTATTCTTTGCTGAAACATAATCAAATTGATCATGTGAATAATTATACCTCTTTTGCTGCATGGAATGTCCATCCTTTTTGTGTTCGAAAGACGATGAACTAGTAGAGGAGACAACTTCCCTTTTCAGACTTTCATCACTGTTCTTGTCTTGAAAACTGCTTACATTTTCATGCTCGCCATAAGTGACATTGTGGAGTACTAAAAAGGTATGATTTTGATGATTACGTCAATGACTTTTTAATAAAATTTGTGAACCTTTTGTATCATGAATTTGGAAAGTAATAAGGAACTATAACAAAACATGTGAGAATCGATGTGTATAACTTAGCCACTGATAATGGTTACTTAGCCACTGATAATGGTTACTTTCTATACAGGAAAGGGAGAAAACGAAGAGTTGCCGCTCCAAAGAAAAGACAAAGGGGAGATAATCAATGCCTCCTCCGGACGAGAACCGAACGCAAACATAGGGAAAACGCATCAAAGTAAATCGGCCTCTGGGAAAGAAGGGAGAGGACACCAAATAAATAAGAATAAATAAAGACAGGATGAAGAGTTAATAGCTTATAATCCTTCAAGATCGGAGATCCCGAGGGATCGCCGTTTATTTATCTGGGGCTTGCTTTGACATCTCCCGCCGTCTTTATAAAGAGACAACACTTAGTTTGGGATATAGGATAATAGCAGACAGATACATTTTTATGCAATCTTCCTGTAAGACATCAGCCTTGGTTATTAAGCTTTGGTTGAGAACTCTGTTCGATGTATTTTTTGATCAATGCATTAATGAAAGCTTGGTGATTATTCCATCTTCGCGTCTGCGTTAACTTAAAGCGGTGTATCCTTGGAGGCTAAGGGCCCGGCCCCAAAGGACACTTACTTCTGTACCATTACAGCTTCACTGCTGTGTGGTTTGTGTATTCTTGTTATTTGATTATTTGATATGCTTTACCAGTTCATATGATATGCTCTGTTCAAGTTTGAATCATTGAAGTTTCGACAGATAGAATTGTATGTTGACTCTGTATCAAGTTATTTATCCTTTCAAGAGTTAATCGCATACTCTAATAAGTATATTACAAGAGTCAGTTGTACTGCTGCCTCAGGTGGTGTGCTTCAATTTATCAAGACTGCCTATAATTCATTAATCGTTGTTGCTGTTCCATTAGTGTGATCTGTGTGAATCGCCTTTAGAGTGAAGGAATGTTATTTGATTGCAAAGAGTGTATAGATTCAGTTTGGTTATAACCCGCGGGACTTAGTTATTCAATTTCTGTTCCATTTTAACGTTGCTGTTCCATTCCAGAATTACTGTTTAATCCTTTATTCGCTTTGCTGTTCCATTTACTTGCAGTTGTTGGTTTGTTAGAGAGAGATGACTAAGGTCAGAGGGAGTGGGAGGCCACTGCTTCAGCTCCCGTGCCTTCTCCGTGATCTGCGTCTAATTCTTTTCCACTGCTTTGGGAAGGGCAAATTGGTCACGCGAGCCCTTTGACTCCATTAGTGAGTTTCTTCGAGGTAATTTATTTTTAAAGTAATTTGATTCTCGCTTAAGCATCCGTTTTACTTTGTATTTCTTAAGCAATCGATTTTCACTAGCATTACTCCGACAAATGAGCCTCGATTGAAACACTCTTGTAATGACACAAAACGCTCTGGGTTGACATATTAATGTGAGGTAATTAGAGGAAGAGACCCCTTTTTATAGCTCCACATTTTGGCGTCATGCTCTGTGAGTGATGGGTTTAGTTTGTCTTTTCAGAGGGTACAAGCCTCAAGTAGGGAGGAAAGGATCCTTAAAACTAAGAAGAACTCTGTCGCAGAAAGCATGTAAAAGACCTGCTCATTATCCGCTTTCCTAACAGATTTGTTTTTGTTTGTTTAAATAGAAGTTGGTAGTTTATTTTTGAGTGCATGACTAAGCAGAAAAAACTGGAAAAGAATATCAAACCCCCATCCAAACCTGAAAAAGCTAAGGGGCCGGTGACCCTTGGCCGAACGACCTTCATAGACGAAATCTATAAGAAAACAGAGTCTCAGCCATCAGTAGGTTTCAAGAAAAACACTTCCAAACCACCTACTAGTTCCCCTCAGGCCACAGGATCACCATCTGTAGCCTTTGTTGAGGTGCATAGTCAAACTGAGGAGCAGGACTGTCAAGAAGTTGAAAATTCCACTCCAGAATTATTGCAGGAAGGGAGCTCTAGCAACTTTTGCGAAGGAGAAGGAGAAACAGGGGAAACCAAGGAACCAAAATCTCCTCTTGAAACAAATCAGCCATTAGATAGCCCAGATAAGGGGAGTGCTGCGAAAGTCATTGTTGAAGAGATTCAATCTCCTCAAACACCTGGTATTCCCATTATTCCAGATAAAGGAAGCGCTATTAAAAAGATCTCTGTCAAAACCGTTCTCACCCAACCTAGGAATACCCTCTTAGATATCCCAGAAGGTTACTGGCATATATTCAATCCCATGGCTCAAAACCAACCAAACGCTCAAAACCAGCCAAACACTCAAACCTCTACATTACAATATCCTATAGTGAATTCTGCAGCAAATGCACCCATGAAAGCTATCCCTCTTCAGCATATCCCCACATTTCACGGACTCACATCAGAAGATCCGGATGCATTCCTATTCGAATTCGATGTGTTATGTCGGGGGTACAATTACACCACCGATCCCCAAAAATTGAAATTATTCCCCTCTACATTGAAAGGGGCTGCTTTAAGATGGTTTATGGGGCTAGGTGGCGGGGTTATCAACAATTGGGATCAAATGAAAGAATCCTTCTTAAAGAAATACCACGATTATTGTAGGTCTAGAGAATTAAAAGACGAGATATTTCAAATGTCAGCCAGACCAAATGAAACACTAGAAGAGTATGTGGAACGTTTTCAGTATAATTTACAAAGATCTCCTTATGCATCGCTACGTTTACCTGATAATGTGTTAAAAACTGCATTAATGAGGGGCATGAAGGAACAATGGATTGAAACATTAAACATTATGAGCAAAGGGGATATTTATCAAGAGAATTTTTCTGACATTATTGATTTGTGTGTCAGGAGTTCGAGAGGCAGCACAAGAATAAAACCGACAGAATATGATCGGTTTGCAAGAGATAACAAAGTATCAGCAGAAGGAGTAACACGTGCAGAAATTGGAGATTTATTAGAAAATTTTAAAACTGATATTATGGGGACACTAACTACACAACTTGATATGGTGCAGGCTAAACAGAAGCAGCTGGAGGCAGAATAGAATATGGAAATCTTCTGCCCTCGATGCAGAAAGAAACATAGCCACAAGGAGTGTCCATTAGATAAAGTCCAAACATGCGCCATCTGTACAAAAGATCACCTTACGGAGAGCTGCCCCTCACTTCCTGGATTGAAAGCGGTATATAAGGAAGCAGAAGAAGAACCAGAATCGGTGAATTCGATCAACCAGCACCGCTCGTGGCAGCCGAGACAACCTGGTATGTTTCCGGACCCAACCTCTTTCTTTCAAAACCCACAGTATAATGCTCAACAATATGGTATGTGGCAAAATCAATCTCAAACCCCATTTACAAACTGGTCACCACAATCATTTCCTTCTTCAAATCCATGGCTGAATCAAACAAGCCAAACTGGTTGGCCGAATTTCCCTTACACTCCACCATTTTGGCAAAATGGCCCGTATCCTTCACAATGGACTCCCTCTACTTCAAAAAGTTCACCCTGGCAGACAAGCTGGCAAAGACCGATGTACCACCCAGCTGGAACTATTCCGCTCCCTCAACCTACTTTGCCAGCTCTACAACAAAATCCCCAGTCTAAGTTGAGGCCGCAACTCCCAGCCCAACCCGATCCCAATCCAAATAACAGGCAGGTCCAATCTATTCAAATCATAGAATCACCAGAACCAGGACCCGACTTAAGGGAGTGCAATGACCTTCAGTTAAGATCTGGGCGTATAATTGAAACTGAGGGAGATAAAACAATTCATATTGAAGATCAGTTACCCAGAGAACATCAGTCACAACAAGAGGATGTAAATAAGCAACAAACTCATAATCAAGCAACCACATCCTCTCCTCCATTCCCAGAACGATTAGCCATACCTCGATCCATACAATATCCCGACTTTGACATTCTGGGGGAATTACAAAACCTGTACATAAAAATTCCATTCCTCCAAGCCATTCAAGACATTCCCATATACGCCAAAACCATAAAAGAATTGTGCATAAAGAAACCGAGGAGGAATATAACAAATAATCCAAGAGTCCAAGTAGTCGGTACCTTATCTGACCTATTGTCTGGAAGAGAAACACCCCTTAAATATGAAGACCCCGGGAACCCAATTATAATTGTTCAAATTTATGGGCAGACCCTGTCTAATGCCTTAGTTGATCTAGGGGCTGCAATTAATATTTTAACAACCACAACTTGCCAAAAGCTCGGCATTACATCCGTAGAACCCACCTCTACTCTGTTATAATTGGCTGACCAATCTGTGGTTAGACCAGAGGGCACTCTACATGATGTCATGGTCTCTGTAGAATCCTGGGAGTATCCAACCGATTTCCTGATAATTAATCCAAAAACCCGACTTGATGGACACCCGCTAATTTTAGGTAGACCTTGGCTCGCTACTGCTGATGCCTACATTGGCTGTCGGCAGGGAAATATGACCATAACCAGAGGACCAAATAGCAAAAATCTAGTTCTATATCCTCCAGCACAGCCAAGTGTCACAATGATTAAAACTAACAAGCACCCTGTATCATATCTTACTGACAACATCAGATCTCCATTAACTATACAAGAGGCACTTGATTTCAAAGATCAAACAGAAGACGATGCCATTAATAATTTCATTACTCAAACTGAACCTCGCACACAATGTCACATGATAAAAGCAGCATTTGATAATGAATTAGAAGAAGATCCCCTGAAAGATATTCATGATCAAATAATACCTATCACTTCTGTTGCAAATAGTAAAACTGTGGAAATTGCACCGGGGAAAACTTTAAACATCAATGCTAATCTCACACCGGAACAAGAAACAAAGCTCATCCATCTGTTAACAAAATATCAAGAAGCATTTGCATGGGACTACCTTGATATGAAAGGAATCGATCCCCAGTTATGTACACACCACATTTACATAGAAAAGGATGCCAGACCTGTGCGTCAGCCGCAAAGGAGACTTAATCCCCATCTAAAAGACGTTGTAAAAACTGAACTTCAGAAGCTTTTAGATGTGAATTTTATCTACCCTATTTCTGATAGCAAATGGGTCTCTCCACTTGTGGTGGTACCAAAAAAGAATGGGAAATGGAGAATTTGTGTGGATTATAGGGAACTTAACAAAGCAACACAAAAAGATCATTTTCCCCTTCCTTTCATAGATCAAGTATTGGACACTTTAGCAGGGAAGAAGTTCTTTTCTTTCCTGGATGGCTTCAGTGGATACAATCAGATTCAGATTGCCCCTGAAGACCAGGATAAAACTATCTTTACTTGCCCCTGGGGAACATTTGCCTATCGAGTTTTACCTTTTGGCTTATGTAATGCTCCTGCCACATTTCAGAGGGCTATCCTTAGTATTTTTGCATATTTAATCAATGATGGACTTGAAGTTTACATGGATGACTTTACACCATACGGAGATGACTTTGATCCAGCTCTAGACACCCTAGAGAAAGTCCTACAACGCTGCATTGTTACTAGACTTTGCTTAAGCAATGAAAAATGTTTCTTGATGATGACTGAAGGACTTATCCTAGGACACTATGTCTCAGCTGCCGGCATTCAGGTAGACCCGGCCAAAATCCAAATACTTTTGCTTATTCCCACTCCTACTACTCAAACAGAGGTACGCAGTTTTCTTGGATTTTCAGGTTATTATAGACGATTTATAGAGCATTATTCACACATTGCTGCTCCTTTATATGCACTGACTGGTAACGTTGATTTTCTTTGGACAGACAAATGTGACCATGCTTTCGAGGATCTAAAGAAGCTTGTATCCACAGCCCCAGTCCTTCGAGGACCAAACTGGGATCTACCATTCCAGATATCATCTGATGCCTCAGATACAGACATTGGTGCAGTCCTTGGGCAGGAAGAGGATAAAAAACCATATGCTATCTATTACATCAGCAAAAATTTATCCCCTGCTGAATTGAATTACACTGTTACTGAAAAAGAATTCCTAGCTGTAATACATGCTGTCAATAAATTTAGACATTATATCACAAGCTACCCTGTTATCTTGTATACAGACCATTCTGCTATAAAATATTTAGCAAATAAGCCTGTCACAAATGCCAGAGTAACTCGATGGTTAATCTTATTGCAGGAATTCGACATCACAATCAAGGACCGCCCTGGCAAAGAAAACCCTGTAGCCGATTTTCTCTCAAGAATACCAAAATCAAGCGATGCAGCAGCAGTGGAAGATCAATTTCCGGATGAGCACCTGTTTGCTGTTGCTGTTCAAACACCCTGGTATGCCGATGTTGCCAACTACCTTGCAGTAGGTAAATTACCAAAACATTTAACTCCTAATGAGCGTAAGCAGATTATTCAGAAAAGTTCTCGATTTTCGTGGATTGGATGTTATTTGTTTCACACAGGAGCAGACATGCATATCAGGCGATGTGTTAGAGAGGATGAAATTTTTGATATCCTAAAAGCCTGTCACGATGGACCGTGTGGGGGGCACTTCGCTGAGCGTAGGACTGGACATAAAGTATTGCAGACAGAAAATTACTGGCCTACGATCTTCAAAGATGCAAAGAAGTTTGTCCAAGCCTGTGACAGCTGCCAGCGAGCAGGACGACCTGGTCAAGCTGATGAGATGCCTCTGAAACCACAGTTAGTCATCGAACCATTCGAGCGGTGGGCTCTGGATTTCGTTGGACCCATCAACCCTTCATCAAATCAGAAAACATATATTTTGGTGGCAACAGAATATGTCACCAAATGGGTTGAGGCAGAAGCATTGCCAAGAGCCACAGAGGATTCTGTCATACAGTTCCTGTTCCTTCTATTTGTTCGTTATGGCCTTCCTAGGGAAATAATTACAGATGGAGGACCACAATTTGTTGGGCATAAATTAGCCGCAACACTTAACAATTATCATGTCCAGCATAAGATCACTACTCCATATCACCCACAGGCGAATGGGCAGGTAGAAAGTAGCAATAAGATAATAGAATCAATCCTAACGAAAACCATTGCATCACATAGGCGTGATTGGGCTACCCGACTACCTGAAGCACTCTGGGCCTATCGCACCACATGGAGGAGCACCACTGGTTACTCACCTTATCAACTAGTGTTTGGAAAACAACCTATTTTTCCCATAGAATTCGAAATCCAAACACTGCGAACAGCACAGGAAGTTGGCCTAGACTTAACTGAGGCACAACTCAATCGACTACAGCAGATCAATGAATTAGACGAAATTCGGCTCTCTGCACTACAAAATACAGCATTAATTCAACAGCAGCGAGCCAAATGGCATGATGCACTCATCAAGAACAAAGTCTTCCACGAGGGAGACTGGGCTCTGTTATACGATTCCCGGTTTCAGGACTTCCCTGGAAAACTTCAGACTCGATGGTTGGGACCATACGAAATCCAGAAGGTACATGACAATGGAACACTTACTCTAATCACCATTGACGGTTCTGGATATGCATTCATAGTAAATGGCCACCGAGTCCGTCTCTACCGTAAACCACTTACTCGGGAATCCTTCTGCCAGCAGCTACGCCGAGATACTGATCTGGAGATCTTAGGAGAGGAAGAGAAATCTTCCTCACCTGTAATTCATTAAGGGTCTATTTCTTTTTGCAAATTGTACATAAAGTTCTTGTTTTTTTAAGTGATTCTTGTACATAATTTTGATTTGAATATCTTTTTGTCATTTTTTTGCTGTTCCTTTTTCTTCCACAAAGTTTGATTTTTTCTCTTTTAATAGCATATGCATGTGTTTTTATGTTGGTTTTGCTTGTTCTGCTGTTCCTTTTCTAAAGGAACAGCATTCGGATATCTGCTGTTCCTTTTTCAAAAGAACGATATTGTTACGTTTCTCGCTGTTCCTTTTGGTTACCACTGTTCCTTTTCCTTCAAAGAAACAACGTTCTTTTATTGTTGTTTTGCCTTTTTCAACGGAATGGCATATTGAGTGTTTTATAGTATGATTGCCGTTCCTTTTCCCAAAGGAACGGCATTTGCATTTTTGTTCCTTTTTCTATTATCCATCGTTGTCTCTGTTCCAACGGAACACCATTAGCATACTTTTGATCTCTTTCGCTGATTTAAATTGAGGATGCTTTTTGCCCGTCTTCTTTCTAGTCTTCAAGCTTCAGCTATGTATTTATGCAATGAAATATAAAAACAACATGCCGAAATCTGCAAATCATAAATCGCTATATCTATAAGGCTCTGCATTAATAAGAGGACAAATGGAAGGACATACTTATTTCTTACCTTTTGTTGACATGGTTTTACCAATTTTGCCCTGATTGGTTATCTTTATCATGCTGATTCCCTTAAAATTTTTTATTAGTACTTGGGAATAAGAGCAAAGAGTTTATATCTTCCTATTGAGATAATAAGACTTCTTCCACCATTCCTACTCTTAAGGAGTGCTGAACCACCCTTTGTGTATAAATAAGGAAAAAGAAAAAAGCATGTCAAATGTCAAATGCAGGATAGGGGGTCTCATCGAGAGCCAGCCTACCATGATCATGAGGATGGAAGTGAAGTGGCATTCCCATTCTGGCCACCACACCAAGGATATGGTCCAAAAGGTATATCAAATAAACAAACCTTGGAACAGGAGGTCTCATCACGAGCCGGCCTGCCCACGTTTCGCTCTTTCCTCGTGAATGGCATTATGGTTAACTGGTCACCAAGCCAGCATAATGGTCTACATTTTGATATAACAACATTCCTAGGTATACACAAAGGATCATGGTTCCGAGGGTGAAAAAAAACTCTGCCAAGGTTATGGACACCTGTTGGCAGCAGAGTAATGTTAATGGTATCGAAGTCACCTTGCTTACACCAATAGGTAAGATACTAACACTCTTTTGTTTTTTATATCCTAGGCACTAATCATATGTTATTTCCCGATTTATACACCGCATGAATATTTATCATTACCAATCATGGCAACGGAGGTGACCATGACCGCTTAAGATTGGCAAGTACGATACATGCCCTATCCATCAGCCTCAAATCATCACACAGCAGCCTCTTATATAACACGCGATCCATTCTCCGCCTCGATTTCGGAAATCTGTTGTCCTTTTTTCAACATGGCATAAATCCACATGCTGTTCCTTTCTGACCTGATTGCAGACTGGGTGCCGCTCCTTTATTTTCCGGCTGGGACAGCCTATCACACTGCGGAGGGGGGAGGTTAACCTCATCATTCCCTGTATTACGTGTCAATTCACCATTCGAAACAATTAGTTTACGACGGTTTGGCATGGTTTCACGGCATGGCATATTTTTATTTTTATTTTCACACAAGTTGTTTTTTTTGCTGCACTGTTGCATACTCTGTGTTTTCTTTTGCGAAACCTTGCTCTCTGTGTTTCAAACCGAAAACGTTTTTGCTGTTCCATTTAGAAATCGCAGTGAAAACATGGGGGGAAAGGCAATTCGAAGTGAGCCTCAACAGCTAACGATCTCGGCTGCTGCCCGAGAAATCCTGGAAAGGGCAGGATGGTTGAACTATTTCAATCGCTTACAGGAAGCTAATGAGACAGTAGCAATGGAGTTCTTGCAGAATTTACAAGATGACCACTCCACAGTAAGAGGGAAACGGATAGCGGTCACTGATGCCATAATTGCAGAAGTCTCTGGACTACCAGCTACCGGACCGGTATGGACATTCAAAAAGGAACGATTACAGAGGGTCATGGAACTGTTCCAGGACGAAGGCCAGAATTTGACAATTAAAGGAAAGGGAGTTCTGCCAGCGACCCTAGGAGAGCCCTGGACGGAGCTAGCAAGAATAGTATAGAGCTACATTACCTGCGAAGGAAGAAAAGACGTGGTAAGACCACGACACCTTAAACTTCTAGCTGTTCTAAAACAGAAATGCTCTGTGAATTTACCGGCACTCTTAAACTCGTTATTGCATGATGCTGCACAAAGTATGAAAAGGGCATAGCACGTAGAGGCAATTGTTAGTCACCACGGGTTGATTCGACTTGTTGTTAGTTATAGTCTTACCCAGCAGCAGAGCAGCTGGGAAGAGCTCATTGCAATGATTGAAGGGGGATCGACAGAACCATCCCCGAAACGTAGACATTCTATAAACCCACCAGAACAACAGGCAAAACGCAGAGAAGATGTTGCTAGTACATCACAACAACCAGAGACACACCAAGAATCGGCAAAGCGAAAGCATGTCGTTGATTCACCCGAGCAACCAGAGGAACCCAGGAAATCAGCTCGGTTAGCTCAGATGAGAGGAAGCATAAATAAGCCCAGAAAATCAGCCCGGTTGGCTCAAATACGAGGAAGGCTGGAGAAGCTCCAGGAAAGCGCCAGCCAACCGGTAGTAATTGAGGACGAATAGTCCGAAGAGGGGGCAGAGGCTGAACAGGAGGAGGAAATAGAACAGCAGGAAGATAGCCCATTACAAGACCTACTGGGGGAAGATGACTTGGCCGCCATCCTAGCCAATATGAGTAAGTATGGTCAACCTTCTAGTTCAGAGAACCCCCACGACCAACCCCAGGAAGAGAACATGCCTGTTCATGATGAAGAGGAGGAAAATATTGAACGGGAACAATCTGTTCCCATGTCACAAGAGGGAAATCTAGAGGAAGTAGGAGCAGAAATAGCATTTGCTCAGGAAGAATCAGAACCAGTCGAGATGCATACCCCAGAACAGCCGGAGCAGAGCAGTGAGGAAGAACCCCAGGAGGAAGAGTTAGCAACTGGTCATGATCCAGTCCACCATCGACAGACTGCCGTTCCTTCAAATGAAACAATGGAAATTAAGAAGTTGCGGAAGGAACGAACTAAATTGTTAAATACGATAACCTAGCTCAGACAACAAATTAGGATTCTGAAAAAGAACCAGAAGGTAAAGAGGAAAAAGAGGGCCAACAAACGGCCTGCTGTCCAAAACCCTGAGGATCCAGCTGCCGTTCCACATGATGCCGAGGTTCGTGTTAAAATAGAAAAGGATGATAAGCAAATTCAGACAGAGGCACCACCCTCAGGTGTAATAAGGGTTCTGAACTCCAAACAGCATAACAAGAAGGTTCAGGTAAAACTCCCGGCCTCCACTGATCTATGGAAGAAAGATCCAAAGACAAAATCCTTGCACAAGATGATGAAACAAGCACAGCAAGAAGTGGAGCAACTTAAAGAGCAAACGGTTCCCCTAGAAAAATATGAAGAGTTGCAGCAGCAACTAAGGGATGTCAGTCAATATAAAAGACAGGTTTTTGAAGGATGGATGAAGGAACAAGAGGAAGTCACACAGGTAACTTGTAAACTAGATACTACTATCAAACAGATGAATGACTTGTGTTCTTTATATAATAATGTTTTAGCATGTAGGGCCCCTGCTAAAAACTATGCTCGTTTCTATTAGAACGATATTTACAATTACAAATAAAAGCTGTTAAGGCAGGCACCCCTATACAGATCAACAATGTCAATGATTTTATAGACTGTTGTAAACATTATGGAGTGAAAGTCCAGAGATTGTTGTGTGAACTTTATTTACACGACCTTGTGCTAAGTCAGGAGACTGAATTAAACCTTGGCCCCTCCATTGGCGATATCCAATTCCAAGCATTCATTTCATTCGGGGTTAATCAGATTAAGTGGCTAAAAGCCTATGATACCTTCCAGAGTCAAGAAAATGGTCTAGATTTACGAGTTAGGGCTGAGCCTAGGAACCCAGTACAGTTATGGACAGCTCATATAAACCACATAAGGACTCTGGGTGTCATTGTAACATTAGGGCCTATGCATGAGGCACTTATTCAAGAGAGTTTAGAGTATTTCCTTTCTATCAAAGACTTGGCCATTACTGCAGCCAAATTCCGATATCGAATCTCTGATCCACACATCCAGCTCAGAGAACCATTTAAGTATGAGAAATTTGAGTTAGCTGCTGACCGTTTGAATCTCTATGGCCAGAGCATTCTGAAAGCAGGGTCATCTTGGTTAGGATATAGATTTCGCGCTCCAATTATTTGGCATCCTGCACCTGGATACCAGGCTCTGTATGATATGCCTGAGGGGCAAGCAGGTCAGTTCTTTGATTATTTAATCACTCAACATGGTTGTAGGCCTCCGCATGAGACTCCTTCTCCAGCATACTCTCTCACTGCATTACATGTCAACTACAATGTTTTCATGAGGACATGAAACAAGGTAAGCAGGGGGGTGTGTGGAGTACTAAAAAGGTATGATTTTGATGATTACTTCAATGACTTTTTAATAGAATTTGTGAACCTTTTGTATCATGAATTTGGAAAGTAATAAGGAACTACAACAAAACATGTGAGAATCGATGTGTATAACTTAGCCACTGATAATGGTTACTTTCTATACAGGAAAGGGAGAAAACGAAGAGTTGCCGCTCCAAAGGAAAAGACAAAGTGGAGATAACTGCTGTCTCTCCGGACGAGAACCGAACGCAAACATAGGGAAACAGATCAAAGTAAATCGGCTCGGGAAATAAGGAGAGGACACCAGCTCAGCGCAACAGCAAAGACAGGATGAAGAGTTAACAGTTTGGCGAATCCCTCAGGATCGGAGATCCTGAGGGATCGCTGCTTTATTTATCTAGTTGCTTGGACATCTCCGCCGTCGTCTTTATAAAAAGAGACAACACTGTTAGTTTGGGATATAGATAATAGCGAGATAGGATACATTTTTATGTAATCTTCTGTAAGACATCAGCTTTGGTTATTAAGCTTTGTTGAGAACTGGTTCGATGTATTTTTGATCAATGCATTAATGAAAGCTTGGTGATTATTCCATCTTCGCGTCTGCGTTAAATTAAAGCGGTGTATCCTTGGAGGCTAAGGGCCCGGCCCCGAAGGACACTTGCTTCTGTACCATTACAGCTTCGCTTCTGTGTGGTTTGTTTATTCTTGTTATTTGATTATTTGATATGCTTTACAAGTTCATATGATATGCTCTGTTCAAGTTTGAATCATTGAAGTTCGACAGATAGAATTGTATGTTGACTCTGTATCGAGTTATTTATCCTTTCAAGAGTTAATCGCATATCCTTACTGTTATATTACAGAGCTGTTGTACTAAGCGTTCGTGTGGTGTGCGTTTCTAATTTATCAGTACTGTTCCATAATTCATTTGTTGTTATTGCTGTTCCATTATATGCTTTTGATGACTATTTCAGTGGCTTTTTAATAGAATTTGTGAACCTTTTTGTATCATGAATTTGGAAAGTAATAAGGAACCATAACAAAACATGTGAGAATTCATATGCAAGACTTAGCCACTGATAATGGTTATTTTCTGTACAGGAAAAGGAGAAAACGAGGAATTTCCGTTCCAAAGGAAAGGACAAAGTCGAGATAACTGCTGTCCCTCTGAACGAGAACCGAATGCAAACAAGGCTAAATAGATTACAGCAAATCGGCTCGGAAAAGAAGGAGAAGACACCAGCTCGGCGCCAAAGAAAGGAAAGGATGAAGAATTAACAGTTTGGCGAATCCCTCAGGATCTTCGATCCTGAGGGATCGCTGCTTTATTTATCATGTTACTTGGACATCTCCGCCATCACCTTTATATAAAGGGACAACACTGTTAGCTTGATAGATAGGATACGCTTTTATGTAATTTTCTGTAAAACATCAACTTTGATTATTGAGTCTCGTTGAGAACTGGTTCAATGTATTTTTGACCGATGCATTAATAAAAGCTTGGTGATTATTTCATCTCTGCGTCTGGATTAACTTAAAGCGGTGTATCCTTGGAGGCTAAGGGCCCGGCCCCGAAGGACACTTGCTTCTGTACCATTACGACTTGACTTTTGTGTGGTTTGTTTATCATTGTTATTTGGTAATTTGATATGCTTTATAAGTTCATATTACATGCTTTGTTAAAGATTGAATCATTGAGGTTTTTTACAGATAGAATCGTGTGTTGACTCCGCATCAAGTTATTAATCCTTTCAAGAGTTAATTGCATGTTCTTACTGTTTTGTTACAGAGCTGTTATACTAAACGTTCGTGTTGTGCGCGTTTCTGATTTATCAGTACTGTTCCATAATTCATTAATAGTTATTGCTGTTCCATTAGTGTGATTTGTGTGAATTGCTTTTAGAGTGAAAGAATGTTATTTGATTGCAAAGAATGCATTTGAGTTAATAGATTAAGTTTGGTTACAACCTGCGGGACTTAGTTATTCAATTGCTGTTCCATTTTAGACTTGCTGTTCTATTTCAGAATTGTTGTTCAATCCTTTATTTGCTTTGCTATTCCAT
>JAXQQM020060703.1:0-47782 GCA_034641835.2 Pinus albicaulis | reverse complement strand
GACAGTAATACAAAGCATATAACAAGACATATAGTGCTAGAAACAAACCATGAAGCAGATACACATGAAATAGAGAGAATGCTAAGCCATTTTATTATACTGAGAAATATAAAGAAGTAGAGGAGGTGATCAGAATGTTGGCACCTCGACTTGCACTAGGCAAGTGTAGGAATACTCTCAAAATGTCAAGGGAAATCGCTGCTCTCTGCTGTAACTCCAACTGCTGAAATATTGTCGCGCTACTGCAACAACTGGAACCAAAATGAGTATTTGGGGCTGCTTCCCTACTCGGAAAATGTTGATACTCTGCAATCGGCCTCTACTCACAATACCCAGAAAATCCCAGAGAGCGTTTCTGAAATGCTCGACCCCTGAAAATGCCTCCCTTGAGGATCTATGCTATTCTCCCAAGGGCCACGCTAGTGCTGAATGACTATCTCCAAAATAGGGATTCCCTCTCTCCCAAATATCTACAATAGGCAAGGGCTGGCCCCTAGCTCAATTCTCCGGCCCGAATCCTCCAAAATGGCACCAATCCGGAGCTCCCCCAAGATGAATTGCGTCCCCTCTCTCAAGACTGCGCAGTCCCTAGATGCTCTGCTCCACAACAAAGGCAACCACAAATCCTCCTCCAAAAATGATGGTAGAATACCTCACCCGAGCAAGCACTCGAAATCTCCCGGGGCTAATGGTGGGATCTCCTCACAGAGACACCAGGTGTACTAAACAGTACTGCAGACAAGTTAAACAGCTAGCGTGCTCCAAGTCGAAATGACAAGCTCAAGATGCATAAACATGAATAATGAAATGAAGAGGCTCTCCTCCCTTTTATCATGATGGGCCTCTCTCACCCCTAGGCCCCACCATCTCCTACGTGCCCCTTGGCCCAAGCTGCCCTCTCAACTGCGTGAGGTAGGCCCCACGCTGCCCACGTGGTCTACGTCCCCCTCTCCCTGCGCTGTCCACTTGGCCACTAAGCCCCACTTCCTCAAATACGATGTGGACTTTAGGCAAACAGTTTATCTTAAGTGAGTTATTTAATATTTCACTCACTTTATTCATGCTCCAACTATAATAAGGCAAAATTGGTCAAAATTAATATTTCCAATTAGCTATCGCTAATTGGGAATATTAGATAGCTAATTGGAAATATTACAGTCTCCCCCAGAAACATGTTGCTTGACCTCAAGCAACTGTAGTGATGGATGCTGCAAGATCTTCTCACTCTCCCAAGTGGCATCCTCATCCGGCAAATTCTTCCACCTCACTAAGAATTCCCGGACTGTCCTGCTCCGTAACTGTCTCTCCCGGGTATCAATAATGGCCTCCGACTGTAGCACTAAGTGCCCCTCATCATCCGTAGGCGGAAGCTCCTCTGTCGTTGTCACCTGCTATCCTAGTGCCTTCTTCAAGCATGATACGTGAAAGATGTTATGAATCTGTGGCCCTTGCTGAAGGACCAGCTCCAACTCACTGCTTGACTGCCCAACTCTGCGTATCACCCTGTAAGGCCCATAAAAATGGGGCTTGAGCTTCTTAGCTCCCTTCTGATTTAGAGTAGACTGCCGGTATGGCTGAAAATGTAGGTATACCAAGTCCCCTACCTCAAAATGTCTCTCCACCCGAACCTTGTTAGCATACAACTTCTGCTAGTTCTGCGTTGTAGCCATGTTATCCTTGAGAGCTCGGAGGATGTCCTGACTCTCTTGGATCTAATCCTTGGCTCTCGGAGCCTTGCTGGCACCAAACATCACATCAACAAAATATTAAGCATGATAACCATATAATGCGTAAAACAGAGACATACCGATGGTCATGTGATGTGTGTTGTTGTAGCAGTACTCTCCTAGGTGCAGCCACTTCAGCCATGGTCTCTACTGCCCACTGACATAGTTACGCAAGTAGCCCTCCAGCCACTTGTTAACTATCTCTGTCTTCCCATCCGTCTGTGGGTGGTAGATAGTGCTCGGTGTCAACTCTGTCCCCACCAACCGAAAAAGCTCCTGCAAAAACCCGCCCATGAAGCGGTTGTCCCTATCACTGACAATGGTCTTGGGAAGACCATGTAACCTGAAGAACAGATCCGCCACCTGTGCTGTGGTATAATGTGCGGATATGGCAAAAAAATGCGCATATTTCGTCAGACGATCAATGACGACGAATATACAGTCCTTGCCCTGCACCATGGGAAACCCTGTGATGAAATCCATCAAGATACTCTCCCATTTCCCTTCTGGAATGGGAAGAGGTTGCAACAAACCTGCCGGGTGGTTCATCTCCCTCTTTTTACGCTGACAAACCTTGCACTCCCTGACATGCTGGAGTACGTCCTCCTTGAGGCCCTTCCATGAGAACCTCTCCCTGATGGCCCTGTAGGTTTTAGTAAACCCCTGATGGCCAGACAATGGTGAATCATGAGAAGCCTGCAATATCTTCTTCTTGAGCTGAGAGTCCTCAGTCAAGAAGATCTCATCCCTGTACTAGATGATCTCATCCATCACCCTATATCTGTCATCTGTCACCTGTCCATCCAAAACCTCACAAGCAAACTAGTCCTTGAGCACTCCACCAATAGTCGAGCCCTCCAATCTGCGTCCAAACTCATCAGAGACAACGTGGCTAGTCTGCATGAAAGTGCATCAGCCACCTCGTTGTTCTTCCCTTTGACATACTCGATGCCAAAGTCATAGGCTTGGATCTTGTTAACCCACTTCTACTGCCTCTCTTGTAGTTGTTTCTGCTCTAAGAAAAACTTGAGGCTGTTGTGGTATGTCCTCACCCTAAACCTGTTACCTACCAGGTACTGCCGGAATTTGGCCAATGCATGCATGATGGCCAGCATCTCCTTGTCATCTATGGCATACAACCGCTCATGTGGTAGGAGTTTCCAGCTCTCAAAAGCTATAGGGTGGCCTCCCTGCATCAATATTGCGCCTATCCCCTCTCCTGATGCATCACACTCCAGAACGAATGGCTGCGTGAAGTCTGGTAATGCTAGCACTGGACAGCTGCTCATCACCTCCTTGAGCCTGTCAAAGGCTCACTGCGCTGTGTCTGTCCAACTGAATGCCCCCTTCTTTGTCAGATCTGTAAGGGGTGCAGCAAACTAAGAGAAACTCTTGACGAACTTCCTGTAGTAGGTGCAGATACCCACAAACCCCCAAAATTCCGTCACATTTCTCGGCTCTGGCCAATCCCTAATGGCCCTGATCTTCTCCTCGTGGACCCTCACTCCGTCCACCCCTATGATGTGTCCCAATTATAGCATCTCTGTCAACCCAAAATCACACTTGGAGAGCTTAGCATAAAACTGCTACTCCTCCAAAATACGCAACACTGCCTCTATGTGCTGGAGATGCTCCTCCCATGTCTTGTTATATATCAATATGTCATCAAAGAAGACCAACACACACTTCCTCAGGTGGCTGTGGAAAATGTGGTTCATACATGACTAGAAGGTGGTCGATGCATTGGTTAGCCCGAAGGGCATCACCAAGAACTCAAAATGGCCATAGTGGCACCTGAAAGCGGTCTTGGGAATATCCTGTTCCTCACGCAAATCTGATGGTACTCGGATCTCAAATCAATATTTAAGAAGAACCATGCCCCTCTCAACTCATCCATCATCTCATCAATCCGTGGAATAGGGTACCTGTTCTTCATGGTCTTTTTGTTCAGGGCCCTGTAATCAATGCACATCCTCAATGTGTCGTCCTTCTTCTTCACCAACACTACCGAAGAAGCGAAAGGACTAGTGCTAGGCCGAATGCGTCCAAGAGCTAAAAGCTCGTGGATATCCCGCTCGATCTCATTCCAATAGGCCTTGGAGTGCCTATAGGGTGTGGTAATGATGGCCTGTATGCCCTGCTCTAGCTCAATCGTATGCTCAAATCCCCGATCTGGTGGCTATGTTAGTGGTATCTCCCCAAACACCACGGCATACCTGTCAAGGATGTTCTGTACCTCTGGATGAACTGTCTGCCCGATAGTCTTTGCCTCTGATGCATGCAGCTCTACTGCCCACTCTATGTCTCCCTTCCGGAAGTCTGCCTCCATCCAGTGAGCTGAAATTGTCTAAGGTGGGTAAGTGTGCATACCCCATATCTTCTCGTGCTTCCCAGTCTTCTTGTCATCCCACTCCATCGCCAAGGCCTCCCAATCTGTGGTGACCTTCCCTAGAGTGATCAGCCACTGTACACATAATACCACATTGGTATCCGTTATGTTAACCACGAAAAAGTGGTCAGTCACTGTGTAGGTGCTCATTGTCACTGCCAGCGCAGGGACATAACTGGCACACTGCATAGTCTGATCTCCTGGAACCAACACTAAAAACCCATCGAAGCTCTATGTCTGTATGCCTCTCCACTCTACCATCTGTGCATCGATGAAGTTGTGGGTTGCCCCACTGTCCACCAGTATTGATACTCGTTGCCCCCGCACTGTACCTCGGACGCGCAGCGTCAGATACTTGGGAACTCCTCGCAATGCTGCAAGGGTTCCTCTGGTAGGTGAAAAGGTTGCACCTCCTGCTCCTGGTGGTGGAGGTGGAAAATGATCATGCCTGCATGGCTGCCCCCTACCCCCATGTCATCATACTCATCTTCTTCCCCAATGCTCTCGAAGAAGACCTCGATATAATGTGCTTTTCCAGCAGCACATCTGTGTCCTAGTGCCCACAACTCCTGACAGGTGAAACACAATCTCTTCTTCTTCAACTCCCTCCTGGCATCATCATCCAACTGTCCTCTACCCTGATTCCCCTTTGGAGGTGGAATCCTCACATCCTTCCCCTTAGGCTGGAAGGCCTGTCTCTGGGGGTAAGGCGTCTTGGTCCTAGGTAAGGCATCCTGCAAGTCCCGTGTCCTGCCAACTACGTCATGGAGTGTGGTCGGTCTAGTGGATCTGACCAATCCCTGAAGTGGCTCTGCTAGCCCATCAATGAACATGTATATCATCCATGCCGCGAATAGATCTGGTACCATCACCGAGAGTCTCAGTAAATCTGAGATGTATGTATCCGGACTCCCAGTCTGCTTGAGCCTCGTCAGCTCAACAAAGTGCTCCTCCAGATCCCTCTGATCAAACCTCTCTATCAACCTCCGGGTGAACTCAGCATAAGTTGTCATTGTCGAGTGGCCGAGTGTAACCATCCCGTATCTTGGGCCTCACCATCCAGATGCAGCGCTGCCACCTTGATGGCCTCCGTCTCTGCCATCTGGTTGAGCTGGAAGTATATGTCCAGCTTCTCCACCCAAGCCTTTGTCGAACTGTTTGATGAACCATCGAACATAGGAAAATGGAACCTGCTCATCGTATGCTGAGTGTCTCTGTCGTGATAATGTCGGTGTCCCCTATGATGGTCGTGGGGCCTACTGTCCCGCTTGAGCTGGAAAAAATCACAAAATGAGAGGGCATCCCTGAACTCTTGCCTGTATGCCTGGTAATCAGCAAAGTAATCACCCATGTGGCCAGGTTCCTACTCCTGCTATGCTCCTGCCCCTGTGTCTGCAACCAGAAAAGTGGGCATAGTGGAACGTGTGGGTGCATGAGATGCCATGTGCTGAGTGGCATCGTGCTCCTGCAAATGGTGGGATGTGCCTGATCCCTCACCAATCTGGAAAACCCTTGGGGTTTCAGACTGCCTAGCCTCCACAGCAGTGAATCTCTGTCCCATCACCTCAATCTGCCTTAACAGATCATGTACTGACTTGAGGATCATTTCCGCAAACTCCTTCGTGGCACCATCATCCACCATCGGTGCCTCCTGCTTTGTGTCCACTACTGGAGCGCAGTCACCCTCTCCATAGGTGATTTTCAACCTACGCTCTCGGTCACGGTACTTCCTACCCCTGTAGCAAATATACGGCTTCTCTTCTGATGTCATAGACAACTTGCTCCACAGGCTGAGCCAGGTCTATGAGCTCTGATACCACTATAATATCTCGAAGGAGAAATAGACAATAATATAAAGCATACAACAATGCATATAGTACTAGAAACAAACCATGAAGCAGATACACATGAAATAAAGAGAGAATGCTAAGCCATTTTATTATACTGAGAAATATAAAGAAGTACAGGAGGTGATCAGAATGATGGCACTTCGACTTGCACCAGGCAAGTGTAGGAATACTCTCAGAATTTCAAGGGAAATGGCTACTCTCTGCTGTAACTCCAACTACTGAAATATTGTCATGCTGCTGCAACTACTAGAACCAAAATGAGTATTTGGGGCTGCTCCCCTACTCAGAAAATGTTGATACTCTGGAATCGGCCTCTACTCATAATACCCATAAAAGCCAAGAAAGCGTTTCTGAAATGCTCGACCCCCGAAAATGCCTCCCTTGAGGATCTATGCTATCCTCCCAAGGGCCACGCTAGTGCTGAATGACTATCTCCAAAATAGGGATTCCCTCTCTCCCAAATATCTCCAATAGGCAAGGGCTGACCCCTAGCTCAATTCTCCGGCCCGAATCATCCAAAATGGCACCAATCTGGAGCTCCCCCAAGATGAATTGCATCCCCTCTCTCAAGACTGCGCAATCCCTAGATGCTCTGCTCCACAACGAAGGCAACCACAAATCCTCCTGCAAAAATGATGGTAGAATACCTCACCCGAGCAAGCACTCGAAGTCTCCCGGGGCTGAGGGTGGGATCTCCGCACAGAGACACCCGGTGTACTAAACAGTACTACATACAAGCTAAACAGCCAGCGTGCTCCAAGTCGAAATGACAAGCTCAAGATGCATAAACATGAATAATGAAATGAAGAGGCTCTCCTCCCTTTTATCATGATGGGCCTCTCTCAACCCTAGGCCCCTCCATCTCCTACATGCCCCTTGGCCCACGCTGCCCCTCTCAACTACGTGAGGTAGGCCCCACGCTGCACATGTAGTCTACGTCCCCCTCTCCCTGCGCTGTCCACATGGCCACCAGGCCCCACTTCCTCAAATACGGTGTGGACTTTAGGGAAACACTTTATCCTAAGTGAGTTATTTAATATTTCACTCACTTTTATTCATGCTCCAACTATAATAAGGCAAAATTGGTCAAAATTAATATTTCCAATTAGCTATAGCTAATTGGGAATATTACATCAGAAATCCACAACTCAACAACCCACTCTATATCCCCATGCCTCAAGTCGGCCTCCATCCTGTGAGAAGAGACTGTCTGTGGTGGGTATGAATGCATGCTCTCAACAACACGAGATTGCCCTCCTGATCCAAAAACTCCATCTCCATTTTTTTCCAGTCAGTGGTTACTTTGCCAAGTGTGAAGAGCCATTCGACTCCCAACACTATGTTAGTATTTGGAATGTCAACCTCAAAGAAGTGGTCAATCATGGAGTAATTACCCATGGTCACAGCCAACACTGGGACATAACGCGTTCACTACATGGTCCTATCTCCCGACACCAGCACTGAAAATCCCTCGAACTCCTTTGTAGCAATGCCCCTCCTCTACACCATCTGGGCATCGATGAAGTTGTGCGTGGCTCCACTCTGTTGAGCTTTTGGGATAGCATCAGGTGTGTTGTAGCTCCGAAACTTTGTGGAGGGGCTAAGACACATGAGATCTCAAAAACCCAAAAAGCGTTTGGATAAATTTCATCTGATGTTGAAGCTATTCAAATAATTAATTGTTTTTAATGACGACCCTAAGTCTAACTTAGGGAATTAGAAAAATTAAAGTGAATTAATTAAACACATGTGATGAAATGTTCTAAGTGACGTGGATCAAGCAGTCTTTTAATCTGAGCCATGGATTAGAGATTAGATCATGACTGTTGGTTTTCCAATGAGAAAAGTATAAGAGAAAGGCTTGGGCTCAATTGGAGGTCACAAACACAAGCAGAGCACTGAATCTAAGTCGAATTTTTGGGGTGGGGTTTGCTGAGGAATTCAAATCAAGTTTGCAGTGTAGTGAGGGGCAGACATCGGCAAGGGATGATCTGATCCAAGGCCGAGTATACAGCAACAGAGAGGTAGCTTGCACCAGACAACGGAGAGTTAGCTAGGAGGACATAGTCCAGCCAGCACCACACAGAGGATTGCACAGAGGCTACGTAAGCCCAGCCAAGGTGACGTAGACCCAGCCAGCGCAGCAGAGCACCATCTAGGGTGACGCAAGCCCAGCCAGGGCAGCGCAAAGGCAGAGTCGCACCAGTGAGGGTGACGCAGTGGGGACGTTGGCCAGTGAGGGTTGACGCAGAGGCAACGCTGAGGGTTCCAGTGGGCTAGAAAGGGCTCGTGATCTGTAAATTCCGTTTGAGGGTGCGATACAACCATATTTTTTGTCTCCGACTGACGTACAAACTGTCGTGTAATTTCTTTGTAGGGCCAACCATTTCTTGTGCTAAACAAAATTGCTGCGGAGAGGGCAGCTGAAGCAGCAAAGATCTAGAAGAGGGCAGTGCAACACCAAGAGGGACGCAGCCTAGCCAGGCTGAAGCAGAGGCCACCCAGAGGCTAACGCGGAGGCATTGTAGAGCCTTCCCGAGTGACGCAGGAGAAAATTACGCTACGCAGTCATTGCGCAGAGGCTGCACTGAGCCAGCCTGCTCATGCAGAGGCCAACCAGAGGGATGCAGTACGTGTGGAGATTGTTGTGCAGTTTGCCAAAGTCTGGAAGCAGAGCTTCTGATCTTCAAAAGTTGTTGATGTGGCACAGGTTTTGTCGGTGCAAAACAGTGCCTAGCAAAGCTGACAAGAGTGAGAGGAGAACTGTCGCTCAACAGATTTGTGCTAAACAGATTTGAGATTCGATCAAGAGCGTGATCGTAGAGGATTCATTCAGTTGTTTTGGCAGAGGATTTCTGGGAGGGAAATCAGTTGTCAGAGGGAGCAGCCACTATAAAGGGGTTCTATCACTAAGAAACCCAGATCTAGTTTTTCTTGAGTGTTGCAGCAAGAAGAGGGAGAGGAGTACTTGTTTTGACAAATTTGAGCAGAGATGGTTTCTCATGGACTGAGAGATTAGGATAGTTTGGACGGTGTGTCCAACTTTGTTATCTGGAGGGCGAGGATCTCGACAATCTTGGATGAGTACGGCATCAAGGACCATGTTGAAAATGTCCTAGTTGTACCTACCGATGCAGATGCCCTGAAGAAATTCAATGTGAATCAAGCGCGGGCTAAGCGCTTAATAGGGGATGGAGTCAAGGATCACTTGGTTCCACATATTGCCGGGAATAACACGACAAATGAAATGTGGACAGCTTTGAACAGCATGTATCAGGGAAGCTCTGTCCAAAGGAAGATGCTTCTAGAGAATCAAATGTGGTTGTTCCCGATGCAGAAGGGTGAGGAAATCGATCCCTTCGTCTTTAGACATCAGACTATCCGGGACCAAATGATTGCCATGGGTACGACTCTAGATGAAGGGCTCTTGGTGAGCATTGCCCTGAATGCAGTCACTAATGAATGGGAAACGTTTGTCCAAAGAATCTTAGGGCAGGGCATCATTACCATCCTGGGCAGACATGTGGGAAATCCTCCGTCAGGAAGAAATCAGGAGATTTACCAAGAGGCAAAGCAGCAGCGGTGGAGTCAAAGTAAAGAAAGAGGAGGAGGAGGATGCAGCCCTTGCATCAAAGGGACAGAGGCAACAAGGGAAGAAGAAGAGGGACCTATCCAAGGTTCGATGCTTTAATTGTGGCGAACTTGGGCACTTCGCCAACAATTGTCCTAAGAAGAAGGAAAAGGGATCTTCTGATTCCAAGGCAGCAGCAGCAAAAGGGGACGATGGTAGTGATGATGACGTAGCCATGAGTGCCCATGAACCAAGGAAGTGGGGCGATATAGATCTATAGAGCAGATATAGATGATGCAGGGAAGATCCTTGAGGTGCCCAAACTCTTGGATCACAAATGAGCTACGAGGGCCTTAAAACAATAGCAGGACGAGTGGAGCAGTGGGTGCAGAAGATCACAGTGAAGCAAAGGCAAGTTGGGACGCTGAAGTTTGGAGCAGCACAGAGGAGAGGCAGCAGCAACGTAGAGGCTGATGGGATTTCAGCAACGTAGTCCAGCAGACAGTGAAGTGCTTCAGAGAGACAGCGCAGCACAACAGCAATGTTGATTTTGTAGCATTGGAAAGTGTTCCAAGTCTCATATTTTGGGAGGAGGCTTCGACATCAGTATTCCAGAGAACCCAAAAACCGTTTGTAGAAATTCCACTCGGTTCATGCTTTATTAAAATAATTAATTATTTTAAAGTGATCCCTAAGTCTAAACTTAGGGAAATTAAATAATTAAAAGGGTATTAATAAAGAAAAGTGTGAATCTTCTAGAAAATGAATATCAAGTCATGTTTTAATCTCAACCATTGATTAGAGATCTAATCTGGGTCGTTGATTCATCAACGTGAAGAATATAAGAGAAGGGTTGAGGGTCATTTGGAAAGTAAGTCAAGCACACACTCGTTTCTGAAGGAATAGAATTTGATTTCAGAGGGCAAGGTTGTAGAGGCAGAGTTGTAGAGGCAGAAGGAGAAAGGGGAAGTCAGCAGAGGAAGAAGAAGGAAGGACGAGGACGCAGAGGGGACATTGCTGAGTGTGCAAATTTCTTATCTAAGAAACCCTACTCTTAAATCTCGATTTACTTCTCCTACTTGATTAAACATACAAGTTATTAATCTAAATATTCAGAATTAACAACAAAGTAAATACTATTAGCAACCTACACATACAGATCATTTACTGAATAACACGCTCATATGACAAAGTGACACACAGATTTTTCGGACAAATGTCCCCGAAAAAACCCAATGCGGGAAACCGATGCAGCAAATATGAGGGTTTATTATTATTAAGCAACAGTTTCTGAGTACATCTAGGGTGCCATAAACTCGGCTTACCCAACAGAGAAAACGGAAATCAGAGAAAATGTGAGATATACCTCACTCTCGCAAGTCCTGGCTGATCCGGATGAGCAACTAGTGAAACCCCAGCTAGCTTTGCGTAGCTACTGCGCCAGCCTACGTAGCCTGGACTGAGGGATTGCATCACCCTAGCTTTGTGTGGATTTGCTTCTCCCAAATCTCGGTTTTAGACTTGTTGGCTCAAAAACCCTTGTTTCCGGCAGAATTTCAGACTTCTGCGTGGAGATGTTGCACTGCCTCTGCATGGGCACTGCGTGGGCCTGCGTCACCTTCCTAAGGGACTGCATCACACCCTCTGATAGCTGTGTTGGCTCCATTGCGTCTCTGCTACCCTTTCTTTGTACAATACTCTTGACCCTCCTGGCCAATCACTGCATCTGCCCCTCACTACAACTCTGAGTCACTTAGATCTGATCTTCGTCCGAGCACTGCTCCGTCAGAAAAAATTTGATCTCTTAGACTCTGTGTGTGTGTCTCCAACTGACCCCAAACCTTTCCTTTATACTTTTCTCGTTGACATATCAACGACCGTGATTTAATCTCTTATCGACGATTTAGATTAAAATACTACTTGATCCGCATCACTTAGAACATTTCATCACATGTGTTTAATTAATTCACTTTAATTTTTCTAATTCCCTAAGTTAGACTTAGGGTCCTCATTAAAAAAATTAATTATTTTAATATCTCACACACCAGATGAAATTTCTCCAAACGCTTTCCGGGTTTTGGAGGTCTTGTGTGTCTTAGCCCCTCCACAAAATTTCAGGGCTAGAGCACACCTGATGCTACCTCAAAATCTCAACACTCCCTCTTAGCACGAAGTGTGCTGTAGCAATACAATCCACATGTATTGCAAGATCTCGACATCGGTCTCTACGTTGCAGATGCTTCACCTTCTACCCTCCATCCACTGCGTTGCTGCTTTCTGTACTGCTACCCATGTCACTGCCAATGACACTGCTACATCAGTACTGCAGCTCCCTCTCAATTTGCGGCATCACGCTGCCCATAGCACTGCCACTACTAATTGTTGCATTGCAACTCAGTCGCTGAGAAGTAAGCAGCTAAAGAACCCCTGCCCAATCATTGACATACAAGTCGGGTTGCATCTCATCACTAAAGCTTCTTTGGCTGCTGCTCTGCGCTGTCCTCTTGAAGCTACTGCACCTTTGCACTGCTGAAGTCCCATCAGCCTCTGTGTTGCTACCTCTACGTTGTTGCTGCCTCTGCACTGTGTTGCTCCCTCTACAGCATCTCAGCACCGCCCTCTACTTCACTGTGATTCTCTGCACCCACTGCTCCACTTGTCCCACTATCGTCTTAAGGCTCTCGTAGCTCGTATGTGATCCAAGAGTTGGGCTACTCAAGGATCCTGCCTGCTCCCATCTGTAGCTACTCTACAAATCAATGTCTCCCCACTTACATGCCTCATGAGCACTCATGGCTACGTCATCATCACTTCCATCATCGTTTGTTGTTGCAGCCTTGGATTCAAAAGATCTCTTGTCCTTCTTCTTAGGACAAGTGTAGGCGAAGTGTCCAAGTTTGCCACAATTAAAGCACCAGAACTTGAATAGGTCGCTCTTCTTCTTCTCTTGTTGCCTATGTTCCTTTGATGCAAGGGTTGCATCCTCCTCCTCTTCTTTCTTTACCTTGACTATTCCGTTGTTGTTGCTTTGCCTCTTGGTAAATCTCCTGATTTCCTCCTAACAAAGGATTGCCCACATGTCTGCCCAGGATGGTAACGTTGATGTGCCCAAGATGCTTTGGACAAACGTTTCCCATTCCACGGTCACTACATTGAGGGCAGTCCTCACAAAGAGCCATTTATCCAGAGTCGCACCCATGGGAATCAGTGGATCTTGGATAGTCTAAAATCTAAAGAGGAAGGGATCTATCTCCTCGCCCTTCTGCATCTGGAACAGCCGCATCTCATTCAACAAAAGCATCATCCTTTGGGCAGACCCTCCCTGATACATCGTCTCCAAAGTTGTCCACCTCTCATTTGTCGTGTTCTTGCCGGCAATATGTGGCACGACGTGATCTTTGACTCCGTCCATGATCAAGCGCTTAGCCCGCGCTTGATTCTCCTTGAATTTCTTCAAAGGATCTGGACCAGCAAGCACAGCTAGGACATTCTCAGCATGGTCCTTGATGTCGTACTCATCCATGACTCTCAGGATCCTGGCCCTCCAAATAACGAAGTTGGACATGCCGTCCAACCTGTCCTGATCTCTCAGTCCATGAGAAGCCATCTTTGCTCAAATTTCTCAGAACAGATACTCCTCTCCCTCTTTCTACAACAACACTCATTAGAAATTTTGGATCTGAGTTTCTTGGCGAATACAAACCCTCTATAGTAGTTGCTCCCTCCGAAAACTGATTTCCCTCCCGGAAATCTTCAGCCAAAAACAAATGAACAGTTCTCTACGATCACCATCCTGATCGAATCTCAGATCTGTTTAGCGCAGATCAGTTGAGCAACTGTCCTCCTCCCGCTCTTTGTCAACTTAGCTAGGCACGATTCTGCACCGACAGAATCTCCACCACCAAGCAACTGCTAAAGATTTGAAGCTCTTCTTCCAGACCACGGCGATACAACATAGCAACTCACAACTGGATTGATTCCCTCTGGCTGGCCTTTGCGTGAGCAGACTGGCTTAGCATAGCCTCTACGCAGTGCAGGCTGCCCCTATGTCTCTCTGGAAGGCACCGCGTTGTCTCTATGTCACTCAGCTGGGACTGCGATAGCCCCTGCGTAGCCTCTATTGGGATTGCAGCCTCCTGATGCTGCGCTGCCCTCTCCAGATCTCTGATGCTTCTGCTACTCTTTGCAGTAAGAAATTCTTTAGCCAATTTTGCTGGAGATTCAGCTTGATCTACAATCCTCTGATACCATGTGCAAATTTATTACCTAAGAAACCCTATTGTTAAATCTTAATTTACTTCTCTTACTTGATTAAACATACAAGTTATTAATCTGAATATTCATAATTAACAGGGAAGTAAATACTATTAACAACCTACACATACAGATCATTCACTGAATAGCACGCTCATATGACAAAGTGACAGATTTTTCGGACAAATGCCCCCAGAAAAACCCAATGCGGGAAAATAGGTGCAGCAGATATAAGGGTTTATTATTTATTAAGCAGCAGTTTCTGAGTACATCTAGGGTGCCATAAACTCGGCTTACCCAACAGAGAAAACCTCGACAATCAGAGAAATGTGAGATATACCTCACTCTCGCAAGTCTTGGCTGATCCGGATGAGCAACTGGTGAAACCCCAGCTGGCTCTACGCGACCTCTGCGCAGCTACTGTGTCAACCTATGTAGCCTAGACTGAGGGACTGCGTCACCCTAACTCTGCGTGCATCTACTTCTCTCGGATCTCGGTTCAGCCCTACTAGCTCAGAAACCTTTGCTTCTGTACTATACTCTTTACCCTCCTGGCCAATCACTGCATCTACCCCTCACTGCAACTCTGAGTCACTCAGATCTGATCTTCGTCTGAGCAATGCTCCATCAGAAGAATTCGATCTCTTATACTCTGTGTGTGTGTCTCCAACTGACCCCAAGCCTTTCCTTTATACTTTTCTCGTTGACATATCAACGACCGTCATTTAATCTCTTAATGACAGCTTAGATTAAAAGACTGCTTGATCCGCGTCACTTAGAACATTTCATAACATGTGTTTAATTAATTCACTTTAATTTTTCTAATTCCCTAAGTTAGACTTAGGGTCCTTAATAAAAAAATTAATTATTTTAATATCTTATACACCAGATGAAATTTCTCCAAACACTTTCTGGGTTTTGGAGGTCTTGTGTATCTTAGCCCCTCCACAAAATTTCAGGACTAGAGCACACCCGATGCTACCTAAAAATCTCAACACTGACCAACAGCATTGGTCCTCCACGCAGAGTGACGCAATCCAGCACAGTGACTACGTAGAAGACCACACAGAGTGACGACGAAGGAGAAAGGGTTCCTCCTGTCTGTCAGAAATTCTTCAGAAGGGTTCGGAAAAATTATCTCAGGTGTATTCTAGACATCTGCTCGTCAAATTTCTGTAAATGACTTCCACTGCTGAAGAATAATACAAACCCTCATATGTTGCATCGGTTTTCCCACATTTAGGTTTTTTTCCAGGGACAATTGTCTAAAAATAATTGTGTTCATGTGATTGTTTCTATTGCGTTATATTTTATTTTCTTCTTATGATTAAGTGAATACTGCAGTCGTGTTTATTTCAGAATTTACTGAAAGCATCTGTAAATAACTTATCATAAATAAGTGGGTGAAATAAATCAATCATAGCATTAGTATTTCAGCTTGAAAATTTCACATGGTATCAGAGAAAAAGACGAGAAATAGAAGAGGAGGTTCTGCAATGGAACGAAGGTCCGACAACGATGCAGCATCAACTCGGAAAGGTTCACACAGTCCTCTAGAATGCATGGAGGAACAGAGGGATCATGACGTTTCAGTTCTGGCATCCAGACTAGAAGAGTATTTCGCTTGTGTGTCAAGCATGGCCTCTCCAGGGGTCTGGTATATTGACAGTGGAGCATCTGCTCACATGACAGGAGTTCAAGAATGCTTCTCGAGCTACCAAGAAGAGCAGATGAACTTTCAGATCACGATGGAAAACAAGGCCAAGTGTACCCCTATTGGGAGAGGAACCATAATATTTCAAACAGAAACTGGTAACAAGCTACGAGCCACCAATGTACTGCATGTACCAGGATTGGGGATGAACTTGCTCTTAGTGTCTCAAGTTCAGAACAAGGGTTACGATCTATACTTTATTAGCAACAAAGTTTATGTCAAACACCCTAGTTGGAAAAGGAAGGGACAAATTGGAGTAAGGAGCCATAAACTGTATAAGTTATAGCTAGAGTCTCCAATGGCACTGATAGGCAATACTAATGAAATGGATTTGAATGAATTATGGCACAAAAGAATGGGGCATCTACATCATGCAACCTTGAGGATCCTTAAGAAGACTGTCACGGGAGCTCCAGAAATTAGCACCAGGAAAGACGATGTCTGCAGGGGGTGCATATTAGGGAAGTATGCCAAGGAAGCGTTTCCAAGAAGCAGCAGCAGGGCCAAGAGTGTGTTGGAATTGATACACTCAGACATCTGCGGACCAATGTCCCCAAATGCTCTCAGTGGTGCAAAGTACTTTGTCACCTTTACTGATGACCATTGTTGAAAGACATGGATCTACTTTCTGAAGACCAAAGATGAGGTCTTTGAGCGATTCAAAGAATACAAGGCTTTGGTAGAAAATCTAACCGAAAAGCAGATCAAGAAATTGCGATGAGACAATGGTGGAGAGTACATTGATAAGGACTTCACGAGGTTCTACGCAAAGGAAGGCATCAAGAGAGAATAGACAACTCCATATAATCCGAAGCAGAATGGAGTTGCAGAGAGGAAGAACAGGACCATTGTGGAAGCTGCGAGGGCAATGGTGTATGATCAAGACATGCCCAAATTTATGTGGGTTGAAGCTTGCAATACAACAGTGTATGTGCGAAACAGGGTATCTCATAGATCATTGTGTAAGGTTACTCTTGAGAGTGTGTTCACTGGCAGCAAGCCTGAGGTGAGCCACTTCAGGATATTTGGCAGTATAGCATATTGCTATATATCCAATGAGAAGAGGAAGAAGTTAGATCACACTGTCGAGAAAGGATACCTTGTGGGATATAGCAAAAATGCGAAGGCATATCGCATCTATATTCCCGAGAGTAGAAAGATCGTAGTAAGACAGGACGTGAAATTCATGGAGAGAGCCTTCAGGAGATCCCGAGAGATGTCTACAGCTACGCAATCTAAGGAGGATCTGTTGGTTTAGCCACAACAGCCTACAGAAGATGGCTCTAGTGCCTCTCCACGGCACCAGGATCCTGAGGAAAGTTCTTCCGAGGGAGTGCAAGAAGGAGAGCAGGTGAATCCACCCACCACTAGTGGAAGGATGAGCAGAGAACTTCAACAGACTCTGAGGGATGCAGAGGAATTTATTGGAGCCCCTAGAAATGAGAAGAGGGAACGAAGGTATCCCGATAGGTATCAAGCACTGGTAGCACGAGTTGAACCCTCTAGTTTTCGAGAGGCAACTCAACATCAAGTGTGGGTAGACGTTATGGTGGAGTACAGCTCCTTCATAACAAATGATCTATGGGAAGTAGTCACTAGACCTCAAAACAGATCGGTTGTAGGATCAAGGTGGATCTACAAGACCAAGTATGTTGCAGATGGCAGCATAGAGAAATTCAAAGTCAAGTTTGTGGCTAAGGGGTATGCACAGAAGGAAGGGATCGATTATGAAGAAACCTTCGCCCCTGTAGCTCGGTACACTTCGATCAAATCCGTCATCTCTCTTGCAGCGCATATGGGATGGCATATTCACCAGATGGATGTCAAGACAGTGTTCTTGAATGGGATGATAGAAGAGGAAGTGTACATAGAACAACGAGAGGGCTTTGAGACGCATGAGCAGAAGACTCATATGTGCAGGCTTAAGAAAGCCGTGTACGGACTAAAGCAAGCCCCTAGAGCATAGTATGGGTGAATTGATAGATACCTGCAAAAGACGGGATTTGTCAAGAGTGACGTAGATCCCAACCTCTATTATCTAAGAGTAGGGGATGAGCCGCTAATTTTGGTATTATATGTAGATGATCTGTTCTTGACTAGATCATCTAAGCCCATCAAAGACTGTAAGGAAAATCTGGCTACAGAATTCGACATGAAGGATCTAGGGCATATGCACTATTTTCTTGGTTTGGAGGTTTGGCAGCAGAAGGGAGAAATCTTCTTTGGGCAAGGAAGATATACTACAGAGATCCTGAAGAGATTTCATATGTAGGACTCTAGACCCATGGTTACGCCAATGATCACAAACTAGAAGAAGATCAACACATTCGACGATGATGAAGTTGACCCTACCTTGTATAGGCAACTCATAGGATCATTGATGTACCTGGTCAACACTAGACCAGACCTCTGTTATGTCGTGAATACCCTTAGCTAGTTCATGGTAAAACCAAGGAGGGCGAACTAGGCAGCAGCCAAACATGTTCTCAAATACTTGAAGGGGGCAATCGAGTTTGGATTTAAGTACACCAAGGGCAATAAAATCCATTTGAGTGGGTTTTGTAATATCCTGAAGGGGAAATAGACAGTAATACAAAGCATACAACAAGATATATAGTGCTAGAAATAGATCATTAAGCAGATACACATGAAATAGAGAGAATGCTAAGCCATTTTATTATACTGAGAAATAGAAATAAGTACAAGAGGTGATCAGAATGATGGCACCTCGACTTGCACCAGGCAAGTGTAGGAATACTCTAATAATATCAATGGAAATGGCTACTCTCTTCTGTAACTCCAAGCTGCTGAAATACTGCCGTGTTGCTGCTACTGCTGGAACAAAATGAGTATTTGGGGCTGCTCCCCTACTCGGAAAAATCTGATACTCTGGAATCGGCCTCTACTCACAATACCTAGAAAAGCCGAGAGAGCGTTTCTAAAATGGTCGACCCCCGAAAATGCCTCCCTTGAGGATCTACGCTATCCTCCCAAGGGCCATGCTAGTGCTGAATGCTACTCTCCAAAATATGGTCTCCCTCTCTCCCAAATGTCTCCAATAGGCAAGGGTTGGCCCCTTGCTCAATCCTCCGGCCTGAATCCTCCAAAATGGCTCCAATCCAGAGCTCTCCCAAAATGAACTGCGTCCCCCTCTCTCAAGACTGCGCAGTCCCTCTAAGCTCTGCTCTTCCACGAGTGCAACCACCAATCCTCCTGCAAAATGCTGATGGAATACCTCACCCGAGCAAGCACTCGAAGTCTCCCGGGCTGAGGGTGGGATCTCCGCACGGAGACACCCGGTGTACTAAACAGTACTGCAGACAAGCTAAACAGCTAGTGTGCTCCAAGTCGAAATGACCAGCTCAATATGCATAAACATGAATGATCAAATGAGGAGGCTCTCCTCCATTTTATAACGATGGGCCTCTCTCACCCTAGGCCCCACCATCTCCTACGTGCTCCTTGGCCCACGTTGTCCCTCTCAACTGCGTGAGGTAGCCCCACGCTGCCCACGTGGTCTGCGTCCTCCTCTCCCTGCACTGTCCACTTGGCCACTAGGCCCCACTTCCTCAAATACAATGTGGACTTAGGGAAATACTTTATCCTAAGTGAGTTTATTAATATTTCACCCACTTTATTCATGCTCCGACTATAATAAGGCAAAATTGGTCAAAATTAATATTTCCAATTAGCTATCGCTAATTGGGAATATTACAGTCTCCCCCGGCAAAATGTTGCTTGACCCCAAGTAATTGTAGTGATGGATGCTGCAAGATCTTCTCACTCTCCCAAGTGGCATCCTCATCTGGCAAATTCTTCCACCTCACTAAGAATTCCCGGACTGCCTGCTCCGCAACTGTCTCTCCCTGGTATAATTAATGGCGTCCGGCTGTAGCACCAAGTGCCCCTCATCATCCGTAGGCAGAAGCTCCCCTGTCACTGTCACCTGCTGTCCCAGTGCCTTCTTCAGGCATGATATGTGAAAGATGCTATGAATCTTGCTACCTTGGGGTAGCTCCAACTCATAAGCAACCTACCCAACTCTGCATATCACCCTGTAAGGCCCATAAAAACGGGGCATGAGCTTCTTAGCTCCCTTCTGCTTCAGAGTAGACTGTCGATATGGCTGCAAACGTAGGTAGACTAAGTCCCCTACCTCAAAATGTCTCTCCACTCGACCCCTGTCGGCATACAGCTTCTGCTGGTTCTGCGTTGTAGCCATGTTATCCTTGAGAGCTCGGAGGATGTCCTAACTCTCTTCGATCCAATCTTTGGCTCTCGGAGCCTTGTTGGCACCAAACATCACATCAACAAAAGATAAAGCATGATAACCATATAATGCGTAAAACAGAGACATATCGATGGACATGTGATGTCTGTTGTTGTAGCAGTACTCTCCTAGGTGCAGCCACTTCAACCACGCTCTCTGCTACCCACTGACATAGTTACGCAAGTAGCCCTCCAGCCACTTGTTAAATATCTCTGTCTGCCCATCTGTTTGTGGGTGGTAGCTAGTGCTCGGTGTCAACTCTGTCCCCACCAACCGAAAAAGCTCCTACCAAAACCCGCCCATGAAGCGGCTGTCCCTGTCACTAACAATGGTCTTGGGAAGACCATGTAACCTAAAGATGTCCCTGAAAAACAGCTCCACCACCTGTGTTGCTGTATAACATGTGGATATGGCGAAAAAATGTGCATACTTCGTCAATCGATCAACAACGACAAATATACAA
The DNA here is from genome assembly GCA_034641835.2 of Pinus albicaulis. NCBI lineage: Eukaryota > Viridiplantae > Streptophyta > Pinopsida > Pinales > Pinaceae > Pinus > Pinus albicaulis. The sequence continues at coordinate 27,544 of JAXQQM020060703.1, read as the reverse complement.
TCCTTGCCTTGCACCATGGGCAACCCAGTGTGAAATCCATCGAGATACTCTCCCATTTCCCCTCTGGAATGGGAAGAGGCTGCAACAACACTGTCGGATGGTTCATCTCCCCCTTGTTGCGCTAACAAACCTCGCACTCCCTGACATGCTGGAGTACGTCCTCCTTGAGGCCCTTCCATGAGAACCTCTCTCTGATGGCCTTGTAGGGTTTGGTAAACTCCTGATGGCTAGACAACGGTGAATCGTGGGAAGCCTGCAATATCTTCTTCTTGAGCTGAGAGCCCTTAGTCAAGAAGATCCTATCCCTGTAGTAGATGATCTCATCCATCACCCTATATCTGTCATCTGTCACCTGTCCATCCAAAACCTCACAAGAAAATCTGTCCTTGGAGTACTCCACTAATAGTCGAGCCCACCAATCTGCGTCCAAACTCATCAGAGACAACGTGGCTGGTCTGCGTGAAGGTGCATCAGCCACCACATTGTTATTTCCTTTGACATACTCGATGTTAAAGTCGTAGGCTTGGATCTTGCTGACCCACTTCTGCTGCCTCTTCTGTAGTTGTTTCTTCTCTAAGAAAAACTGGAGGCTATTGTGGTCAGTCCTCACCCTGAACCTGTTACCTACTAGGTACTGCCGGAATTTGGCCAATGCATGCATGATGGCGAGCATCTCCTTGTCGTATATGGCATACAACCGCTCATGTGGAAGGAGCTTCCGGCTCTCAAAAGCGATAGGGTGGCCTCCCTGCATCAACACTGCGCCAATCCCCTCTCCTGATGCATCATACTCCAGAACGAATGGTTGCGTGAAGTCTGGCAATGCTAGCACTGGACAGCTGCTCATCACCTCCTTGAGCCTGTTAAAGGCTCGCTGCGCTGTGTCTGTCCAACTAAATGCCCCCTTCTTCATTAGATCTGTAAGGGGTGCAGCAAGCTGAGAGAAACTCTTGACGAACTTCCTGTAGTAGGTGCAGATACCCACAAACTCCCAAAGTTCCATCATGTTTCTCGGCTCTGGCCAATCCCTGATGGCCCTGATCTTCTCCTCGTGGACCCTCACTCCGTCCACCCCTTGATGTGTCCCAAGTATAACATCTCCGTCAACCCAAACTCGCACTTGGAGAGCTTAGCATAAAACTGTTGCTCCTCCAAAATACGCAACACTGCCTCTATGTGCTGGAGATGCTCCTCCCATGTCCTGCTATATATCAATATGTCATCAAAGAAGACCAACACAAACTTCCTCAGGTGACTGCGGAAAATGTGGTTCATACATGACTGGAAGGTGGCCGGTGCGTTGGTTAGCCCGAAGGGCATCACCAAGAACTCAAAATGGCCATAGTGGCACCTGAAAGCGGTCTTGGGAATGTCCTGTTCCCTCACGCGAATCTGATGGTACCCGAATCTCAAATCAATCTTTGAGAAGAACCATGCCCCTCTCAACTCATCCATCAGCTCGTCAATCCGTGGAATAGGGTACCTGTTCTTCATGGTCTTTTTGTTCAGGGCCCTGTAATCAATGCACATCCTCAATGTGTCGTCCTTCTTCTTCACCAACACTACCGAAGAAGCGAAATGACTGGTGCTAGGCCGAATGTGTCCAAGAGCTAACAGCTCGCGGATAGCCCGCTCGATCCGATGCCCGCAACTCAACCGCCCACTCTATGTCTCCCTTCCGGAAATCTGCCTCCATCCGGTGTGCTCAAACCGTCTAAGGTGGGTAAGTGTGCATCCCGCGGATCTTCTCGTGCTTCCCAGTCTTCTTATCATCCCACTCCATCTCTAAGGCCTCCTAATCTGTGGTGACCTTCCCCAGAGTAATCAACCACTGAACACCCAATACCACATTGGTATCCGGTATGTTGACCACGAAAAAGTGATCGGTCACGTTGTAGGTACCCATCTTCACTGCCAACTCTGGAACATACCGGGCACACTGCATCGTCTGGGCTCCTGGGACCAAAATTGAAAATCCGTCAAAGCTCTCGGTCGGTATACCTCTCCGCTCGACCATCTGTGCATCAATGAAGTTGCGGGTTACCCCATTGTCAACCAAAAATGACACTCGCTGGCCACGTACTGTCCCTCGTACGCGCAGCGTCAAGTACTTGGGAACTCCTCGCAATGCTGCAAGGGTCCCTCCTGTGGGTGCAAAAGCTGCACCTCCTGTACCTGGAAGTGGAGGTGGCAACTGATCCTGGGCTGTCTGACTATCTCCTGCCTCCTCGTCATCCTCTTCCTTGCTATCCTCGGAAAAGACCTCAATGAAGTGTGCTTTGCCAGCAGCACACCTATGCCCTAGTGCCCATGGCTCCTAACAAGTAAAGCACAGTCGCTTCTTCTTCAGCTCCCTCCTGGCATCATCATCCATCTGGGCCCGTCCTGGATTCCCCTTCGGAGGTGTAATCCTCACATCCTTCCCCTTGGGCTGGAAGCCCTGTCTCTGGGGGTAAGGTGTCCGAGTCCTAGGCAATGCATCCTGTAAATCCCTGGTCCTGCTAATAGCATCCTGGAGTGTAGCTGGTCTAGTAGATCTGACTAGACCCCGAAGTGGCTCTGCTAGCCCCTCCACAAACATATAGATCATCCGTGCTGCGGATAGATCTGGCACCATCACTGAAACCCTCAAGAAATCTGCAATGTATGTCTCGGGGCTCCCCGTCTGCTTGAGCCTTGTCAGCTCAACAAAGTGCTGTTCCGGATCCCTCCAGTCAAATCGCTCCATCAACCTCCTGGTAAACTCGGCATATGTCGTCACTGTAGAATGTCCGAGTGTAACCATCCCATGGAACCACCAGTCCTGGGCCTCACCATCCAAATGTAATGTCGCCACCTTGATGGCCTCCGTCTCCGACATCTGGTTAAGCTGGAAATAGATGTCCAACTTCTCCACCCAAGACTTTGTCGAACTGTTTGATGAGCCATCAAACGTGGGCAAATGGAATCTACTAGATGTGCGGTGGGTATCTCCATCATGATAATGTCGGTGCCCTCTATGATGGTCGCGGGGTCTACTGTCCCGCTGGAGCTAAACAAAATCTCGAAACGAGAGAGCATCCCTGAACTCCTGCCCATAGGCCTGATACTTTGCAAAATATTCACCCATGTGTCCAGGATCTGCCTCCTGCTAGGCTCCTGCCCCTATGTCTGCTCCCAAGAAAGTGGGCATGGTAGAGTGTGTAGGTGCACGTGAAGCCATCGGCTGAGTAGTATCACGCTGAGCAGCACCATGCTTCGGCAAATGGTGGGATGTACCTGATCCCTCACCTACCTGGAATACCCGTGGGGTCTCACGCTGTCTAGCCTCTACAGCGGTGAACCTCTGACCCATCACCTCAATCTGCCTCGCTAAATCCTGCACCGATTTGAGGAGTGCCTCCCCAAATTGTTTGGCCTCAGTGTCATCTACCATCGGCTCTCTCTGCTCTAAATCTAACACAAGCTCCTCCTGCTCTGCGTCTGTCACAAGCTCCTCCTGCTCTGTGTCCACCACCCGAACACAGTCTCCCTCTCCGTAGGTGTTCTCCAACCTACGCTCATGATCTCTGTACTTCCTGCCTCTGTAACAAATATATGGCCTCTTTCCTGGTGTCATAGACAACTAGCTCCACAGGCTGAGCCAGAACTATGCTTTGATACCACTGTAATATCCTGTTTCAGGGATATCTCTAAAACACGGCAAACTCCAACCAGAGATGGACTGGAAGGGTGTTTACCAGATATGCCGCCTCTGAAAAGAGGACGAAATCTGGAGGCTACCTGGCCCTTCCCAGACTCTGTCTAAGAGTATGAAATAAACACACCAATTGGTATAGAACTAGAATGCCCGAAAATATATAAAGATAACAGTGCAGCAGACATATAATAGCATAGAAAGAATGTACGACAAATCATCCAGAAATAGAGAGAGAATGCTAAGCCATTTTATTAAACTGAGAAATATAATGAAGTACAATAGGTGATTAGAGGGATGGCACCTAAACTTGCTCAAGGCAAGTGAAGGAATACTCTCAGAATACACAGGAAATGGCTGCTCTCTGAACTGCGTCCCCGCTGCTGGAAAACTGCCGTGTAGCTGCTACCATTGAAATGACCTGATGACTAGGGGCTGCTCCCCTTTCCGGAATGAGCTGAAAATCTGGAATCCTCCTCTACTCACCAATCCCGACAAAACCCAGAAACCATATCAGAAATGGCCGACCTCCAAAAAACACCCCCTTGGGGAATTACGCTGGCCTCCAAGGCTCTGCGCAGAGGCTAAATAGGAATGACTGAAATACCGCCTCAAACTCCACCAAAATCCTTCCAAAGGCAAAGGCTGATCCTCTGTTCAAAATCTCGGCTCAAATCTCCTGCAAAAACCCCGATCCGGAACACCTCCTAGATGGACTGCGTCCTCCCTCTCAATGACTGTGCAGTCTCTATGAATGCTCGGCTCCGCAACAAACCCAAACACCAAAACCTCCCACAAAATGCTGAATAAATAACCTTGCCCGAGCAGGCACTCGAAGTTCCCCGGGGCTAAGGGCGAGATCTCCAACCGGAGACACTCAATGCACTAAACAGTGCTGCAGACAAGCTAAACAACCAGCGTGCTCAAGAAGTCGAAATGACCAACTCAATATCATCAACAACGAATGAATCAAATGAGGAGGCTCATCCCTCTTTTATAACGTTGGCCTTCCTCCAAAACCCTAAGGCCTATCTCCTCAACGTAGCCTCTCTCTCTTGCCACGTGCTCATCCTCATCTGCACAGTAGCTTCTAGAGCATACGTGGGCCCCCTCTCTACGTGGTGCTTGGCCCCCCTTGGCTCCCTTTAAGTCACAACGTTGTGCTACTAGGGAGTGTGTTTTATTCCACTAAGTGAGTTAGACCCTCTCCACTCACCTTTTTATTTATTAATAAACTATAGTCGGCAAAATTGAGCAAAATCGAATATTCCAATTAGCCATTGCTAATTAGGAATATTACACCTCGCCATCTAGATGCAGCGCTACCACCTTGATGGCCTCCGTCTCCGACATCTGGTTGAGCTAGAAGTATATGTCTAGCTTCTCCACCCAAGCCTTTGTCGAACTGTTTGATGAGCCATCAAACATAGGCAAATGGAACCTGCTCATCGTACGCTGAGTGTCTCCCTCGTGATAATGCCGGTGTCCCCTGTGATGGTCTTGGGGTTTGCTGTCCCGCTGGAGCTGGAAAAGATCTCGAAACGAAAGGGCATCCTTGAACTCCTGCCCGTATGCTTGGTACTCAGCAAAGTAATCACCCATGTGGCCAGGCTCCGCTCCTGCTGTGCTCCTACCTTGTCTACAGCCAGAAAAGTGGGCATAGTGGAACATGTGGGTGCATGTGATGCCATGTGCTGAGTGGCATCGTGCTCCTGCAAATGGTGGGATGTGCCTGATCCCTCACCAATCTGGAAACCCCTTGGGGTTTCACGCTGTCTAGCCTCTACAACAGTGAATCTCTGTCCCATCACCTCAATCTGCCTTGACAGATCCTGTACTGATTTGAGGAGCATTTCCCCAAACTTCTTCGCATCACTATCATCTACCATCGGTTCCCCTGCTCTGCATCCACTACTAGAATGCAGTCACCCTCTCCGTAGGTGATTTGCAACCTACATTCTTGGTCACGGTACTTCCTACCCCTGTAGCAAATATACGGCTTCTCTCCCGGTATCATAGACAACTTGCTCCACAGGCTGAGCCGAGCTCTGATACCACTGTAATATCCCGAAGGGGAAATAGACAATAATACAAAGCATACAACAACATATAAAATGCTAGAAACAGAACATGAAGTAGATACACATGAAATAGAGAGAATGCTAAGCCATTTTATTATACTTAGAAATAGAAATGAGTACAAGAGGCGATCAAAATGATGGCACCTCGACTTGCACCAGGCAAGTGTAGGAATACTCTCAGAATATCAATGGAAATGGCTGCTCTCTGCTCTGCGTCCAAGCTGTTGGAATACTGTCGTGCTGCTGCTACTGCTGGAACAAAATGAGTATTTGGGGATGCTCCCCTACTTGGAAAAATATGATGCTCTGGAATCCGCCTCTACTCACAATACCCAAAAAAGCCCAGAGAGCGTTTCTGAAATGGTCGACCCCCGAAAATGCCTCCCTTGAGGATCTACGCTATCCTCCCAAGGGCCACGCTGGTGCTGAATGCTATCCTCCAAAATATGGCCTCCCTCTCTGGCAAATATCTCCAATAGGCAAGGGCTGGCCCCTTGCTCAATCCTCCGCCCTGAATCCTCCGAAATGGCACCAATCTGGAGCTCCTCCAAGATGAACTGCTTCCTCCCTCTCAAGACTGCGCAGTTCCTAAATGCTCTGCTCCTCCACGAATGCAACCACCGATCCTCCTGCAAAATGCTAATGGAAATACCTCACCCGAGCAAGCACTCAAAGTCTCCCGGGGATGAGGGTGGGATCTCCGAACGGAGACACCCGATGTACTGAACAATACTACAGACAAGCTAAACAGCCAGCGTGCTCCAAGTCGAAATGACTAGCTCAATATGCATAAACATGAATGATCAGATGAGGAAGCTCTCCTCCCTTTTATAACGATGGGCCTCTCTCACCCTAGGACGGACCACCTCCACGTGCTCCTTGGCCCACACTGTCCCTCTCATCTGCATGAGGTAGGCCCCATGCTGCCCACGTGGACTGCATCCTCCTTTCCCTACGCTGTCCACTTGGCCACTAGGCCCCACTCCCTTAATTTCGATGTGGACTTTAGGAAAGTGCTTTATCCTAAGTGAGTTAACTAATATTTTTCTCACTTTATTCATGCTCCAACTATAATAAGGCAAAATTGGTCAAAATCAATATTTCCAATTAGCTATCGCTAATTGGAAATATTACACTAAGTTATGACCAAGCGATGCACCTGTAACTAACTAGCCTTAACCCACCCGCCTTAGCTTAGCCTTCGTTTTATCGATTGGTGGGTTGGTTGGATAGCATGACTACACGCTGCTGAGGCGAGAAAGCAGGCGGGATGGCTGGTTGGTGGGATGGTGAACGTATGAAGGCAAACCAAGCTTGACTAGCCCACTTTGACCGACTTTAGTGCGCCTAAGATGTGCCTTTATACCGTATGTCTCTACTAGCTTGGAGGTCTTTAACCAAATGAAGCTTTATCAAATCAAGTGAAGGTTGACGGTCTCTAAGCAAGGAAGAGAAAAGATAACATCTCCTTGAGCCCTTCGTCCTCATTTTCATTATTCCTTCTCGGCACATGAACTATAGCAAATCGATCTCTTTCTTACGAATCTTTAGAAAATCAATACTAAGACTATTAAGTTAGTAGGAAAGAGTGGGAACGAGTGCGAAAGAGCTCGAACTTTATCCTTGACCTTTAGTTCAATAGCCCTTCCTTTAGCCTGATAACCACAGATAAGAAATAGCACCAATTCGTTATATCCATAGATAAGATATAAGGCCTCTCCTATGGTGAGCGGGTCCAACCTATAAGAGGAAAATATCATTTAAATGAGATCAAAACTCTTCGTGAGATTTCGACGCCTTTCAGTAAAGCCAAAGAATTTTGTAGGCTCCAAAACTCCCCTGACAACGGGGGTTAGGGGAGGGGAAAAGTGGTTGACAAGACCTTGCTCACAACCCCATAGTTTCTACCTTAGCTCCCTTTGGTGAAATTGATCAAGTCAAGTGAAAACTATAGGCGGATCACTACCAATGATTCACTGCCAAGCGTTACTTTAGCTATTGGCTTGCTAGTGAGCATGGAGACCTCTCCCTCAACCTTAGGCAGGTGAAATTTCAGTCAAAGTGAAAACTATAGGCAGATCACTTCCTTTAGCCTCCTGGTTGGCCAAACCGGTTTTAAAGAGCCCAAAACCTAGCTAACAACTCCCAGCATTACGACTATCTATTGCCTTTCCCACCGCACGGCGAGCGGGTCACTCGAAGCCCTCCTTATTAGGCGGGTCAATATATGAATGGAGGTACAACTGCGCCTTCCTTCCATACCCGTAGTAAATCTACTTATGAAAAGAATATATCCTGGATCTCTGAAACCCATCTTCCGACACTATTATTTTTAGACTGATATGGACTACATCAGACTGACCAACTGATAGATGAGACTGAACCATACCGAACCAGGGAAGGGCCAAAAACCATATAGAAATGGAGTAAAACCTGGATTCTAACCTATAGAAGAAGGGAGTAGAAGTCCTAACTAAAGAATATAATAAAGTCACAGGTATACAAATAGGGGATCTCATGGCCAGACAAATAATATCCTGATACAACTTAAACAGAGGTTATACATTCCTTGGTGATACAAGTGATACCGATGATACAGAGGCTTTTCCACAGAGAATCTCCTTCAGTAGAAAATCTATCTTTCTAAAGAATACGATCCACTCCCTCATTTATACTATACTATGTTACCCCATCTCGTATACTAATCTTCCTCCCTTTATCACAACTACTTCTATCGTAACACTTAGTTCAAGCTCTGCTGGTATTTACTTTTTCCACCCTTACCTTAAGCGGTTGGTAAAGGGAATCTCCTACAGTTTCCCATTGTTGCCCACTTCTATTGAGTTATCCTAGGGAAATCAAATTCGCACCTAACAATAACGAATGCTTTTTACCATCGGTTGGAAGACGACGTAGGGATAGCACGGGTGCCAAAATGACTGGTCAAATGAAATTTCAATCATTTTGTCATGCAAAAACACCTACCTTCCCTTCTAATACAACCTATCCCAACCCAATTATGTGAATTGGGAAGATAGATTCAATTCAGCGGCATTTCCCTCCCATTATCATAGAGCTAGAGCATTACTGCTAATTTCACTTTGCCCTACCATCCCATTTCTGTGTTTCAATATTCCTCCCTCCTTATTTTTCGTATATAGGGATATAGAATAATAAGGAATAATGATAAATTCTGGGGCACGCCTAAGTAAGTAAAGTATAGATCGAGTCACAGGCTGAACGTGGGTCGTAAATGAATATAGATAGTACTAAACTTCGAAAGGATCCATCCCCGCTAAGTTACTATATTCATTCATTCTCTCCCCTCCCTGCCTATTTCTCTTTCATGTTCCCAATGGTGGACAAGAAACGGGCCCTTCCTTTCCTTTTTGTTGCACCCGACTCGTAAATAGATAGGATAACTTATCATACTCATTTCAAACCTCAATTCTAGTCTATCTGCATGCCCTAATTCGTGGAGTGGCCATGTAAGGAAGGTATCTGAGATGGGAAAGAAATCCAAGGCGACATCAATCCAGATCAAGTTTAGCGAGTTGGTTCACAATGATCCAGCTAATGGATGGAGGGAGATTCACTAATCATTGCCGTTAGTGAGCTGGTAGTTGGCTCTTTTTGAGATCGACCCACCCTCTTCTCTTAGGATATATATATGTATATCCTTATCCAACCCGTCCATATCCTTTCCTTCTCCTTCTGCCGGCTAGCCCTGTAAGTAACCAATAAGCATCTTCTATCAATGAAGTAATGGGAATTTCACCTACAAGTTGAATAAGCTCAACAAGTACTGGTGTAATCACTTAGCTGCTACGGTCTTATCCTAATAAAATACTCGTATTAAGATGTGTAATACCTATGGACAAAGCCAATACAAGCATCTTAGATCAAACATGATGTAAGTATGACTTTTTTATAAGAAAATCTCATGCATAGAACGTTATAAGTGAAAACACTGTATTACATGAGTTAGTGCTATTACCTTGTTTTATATGAAATCATGAAATAGGTGAAAACATTGTATTACTGAGTTAGTGCTATTACCATAATCATCACTTTCTTAGGAAGAATACTAGAGCTATAACACTTATTAACACTAGGCTAATGCACTAGTGATAAGACTAGCTTATTGATCCATATTATGGATACATCACCATTTAAGATGTACTCTTACTAAGGTTCTATCAGTACAAGATATGCTATTGGTTCTTACTAATCTGTAGCACATTATGCCTATTCAACACACTAACTCTAATGGTCGGTACACAGCTCATTACCTGCTTAGTCATGTTCGTATTTAACATAATGAGTTACATATGGAAAGGATCCCTATCTTGCAAGCAATGGGAACAAGCTTTAATACGAGATATGTCTAGAATCCATACAACTATGACACTCTGATAAGTAGTTGTATTTTAATAATGAGAAGCTCATCATATTCCACACACTAACTAGCTTTGATCTCCATATGATAGATATTCATGAGGATACTAGTATTAGGTTACGCATATACAAAAGAAATGAGGTTGCTATTGTTCTGCTACTAAGCCTTGTTATCCTGCTAAACCTTTTATATCCATTGTTCAACCATGCTTGTTCTACCTCATCATGCTATTGATTAAAGCCAGTAGTATACATGTTTCAACTTACTGTATTTCCATAAGATTCATGTATTAGTTAAAGATGAGAACCAATACAAGTACCATAATTGATCTAAGCTTGAAAACTCACAATATAACCATAAGCTTTTGATAGAGGAAAATCATAGGCAATGTATTATAAGGGTATAATGACTACTCAGATAAAACACGACGACTTTAAAACAATATAAGCTCATATTAGTATAAGGCTATGATTATCACCATCACCTTGTATACATTATGTGATTGCTTTTATCTATCATATAGTAATCACTAGTAAGGTCAAACTCTATTCCAGTATCGACATAATAAACAACTTAGCTCTTTCTACTTGTTGTAACATAATTACACGATTGGGTTTCTTACCATTACTTATGGATAATACTACTACAGTTTGTATAACATGAGTATAATTCAAGCTCATTGATTACTTGATTACGGATACATAGCACGTGTAAGCTCTAGAATAGATCGTACCACTTCTATTTCCATTACTCTTACTGCTTTACACTCTTCTGTTAGTGATATTAGTAAGTAACGAGAAGAAATATTGAGCTTCATTGAATATGATACGTATGATGTTGATTTAAGGTCCTTAACCTATGTAAGAATCATCTCTCTACTCTGAACATTAAGCTGGATAGTACTCTTATTCCCATTAGTGTGATTAGTATGTTAATAGTGATGTGTTTTCTTACTATGATATTGGCATTAAGCTCTACCTATTCCATAATATTGATTTCTCACATGATCACACTGTATTCAGGTTAGAGTCAAAAAGGGCTCAATGAATAAGCACATATATGGGCAATAACTATTATTACATTTGTTTCATCTCATTTCTTACTACTAGTCTGATGTAGAGTACTAACAGTATGAACACAGTGCCTTATAGAAAGCTTTTCCATATAAGCTTATAGAGGTGATATGATAGTAATGGTTATAAATTAGTGATATAGGATGATGATGGAATAAGCTATGATGATTAACTTCCATAAGTATAGAGATCTTAACATAAAAGTAAACGAGCTTTGTTCATAAAGTGGTAGTGTTATTTGCCCTATGATATTGAATCAGGAGCTAGCCCCCTGAAAATTACATACATTTACTCCTTACAATGACTTACGATTACCACCTACAATTCCTAGCGTTTAGTCCTTACAATTCATGATGGGACAAGGTAACTACCAGAGAGGATATGAAGAGTCAACTTGTTGTTCAATAGCTTGGTGAAGAGGAGCAACTAATCTTTGCAAAGAGGGAATGAATTGTCAACCAACCAATATCCAGCCTATTCCCATTCTTCAATCACTATACCTATTCCTCCCTCCTCAAATTATTTCTTTAGTCGCTTGCCCAAAAAGCAGAACAAACCCCAGATCCGTATTTTTTTTATTAGGCATAGTGCGGAGGAAGGAACCCAGGAGATGTTCATATTGTAACTTGTAGGAAGGGACAAGTAGCAGACGTTCATATTCTAATTAGTAGAGACAGGAGGAGTAGGATGTTTCCCCTTAATCTAGGGCCTTCCTTTCCTCGGGTTTTACTAGTTTGTCCTTCTCTTCTCTTTTGAGGCTACGAACGGACCCTATGATCAGCTCACACCCTCATGTTGCGGCTGATTCGATCACCTTCCCCACCCAGGGAAGGTTGATCTACTTGGCCCAACAGGTTATGAAATGCGGGAGGCAGGACAGATCATATAGACATTTCTCAACTGCTATAACCTTGAACAACGAACAAGAAGGAACTAGCCATACTAAAAACAGAGGGTATGGTATTAAGACTAGCCTTATTACATTTACTTAGACTTTATGATATTCAAGTAGATATTTAGGTGGAACCACGTGTAGCAAATTACGACATCCATTACACGAAGAACCATCAGTGAGGAAGTGTTAAGCAAGCTCGACCAAAGGGAGAGGAAGCACGACATCGTTCTTCTAAAGTTTATTGTTTTTTTGTATACTTTCGAAAAGCTTTTGATTTCATCCCCAAGGAGGCTTTCTTCCAGAGACTCAAAGACATTGGCATCTCAAAGACCCTATTGCTAGCCATCATGTGTTTAGACAAGTCGGTCCTTGGTCGTTTACGCACAACACATCGACTAACAAATTTGATCCAAAGTATTGTTGGGGTCAAATAGGGTTGCCCCATGTCTGGTATTGCTTGGACTTATAATAGGTGTGCATATTATAAGTTATCATTTAAGCTCCATCCACTTTCTCCTGATTGAATCTTAGACAAGTGATCTAGCCTCACATTATGTTTCAAGGAACCTACTATTACTTCAATGTAATACTCCTAAAATAATCACATCCATCTGCAAATTCTTTCTCCCAGAATTGGTTTGTTCACCAATTACTTCAGCATAGAGTGGTATCTAAAAATTTGAAATTGGTCAGCTAACGGGTAGTGTCTAAATTTTTGTCAAGCATATACCATTGCAAGTCCTTCTCATTTGGTCATGGTGTAATTCTTTTTTGCATCTGACAACGCCTTGCTAGAAAAACTTTATGGGATGATCTATGTTTCTTGATGGGTACCTGCGGCAAAATATGGATATTCATAGAGGAGGCAAGGAGGACCGAGGTAAATGCCAGTAAACAAAGAATTCTAGGTAGGCTTATAAGCTCAAAATCATAGTTAATAAGATAGGATTGGCTAGGGTTAATAAGATAGGAATATAGGCTATGTTGCTACCAGATTGATGAACTAATGACGGTGAATGATTATTGGAATGAATGATGCTTTCTATTGGGTGATCATTCATAGAGAACATAGAAGGAATAGAGCACATAGACGTAATAGAGCAAATAGAAGGAATAGATAAAATAGAAGTGTGGAGTGTAGGGCTACGTGTTCTCATTGGCCTAACGAAGCTACTTAGACAAGTTGAGGGGAAACCCAGTAATAAAATAATTCATTGTAGCTCAACTAAGCACTGATAATTCTGGTACAATTAATAGGGGTACAAGTATCTGATTTCCCTTAGTACAGGCCTGTAGTCGTAATGTGCAAAGTGTAGCCGGAACAAGAAAAAATGAATGGTAGTCCATGTAAGGTGTACATGGATTTCCAGTAAGTGGTTACAACTGTAGTGAAGTGGTTACAAGCGTCTTAATTCTAAGTTAGAAATATGATGGAATTATAGAGCACGTATTTTGGGTAATAACATTATTGGAATGGTATGAGTATCCTAATAGATACATATGATGCTTAGACAATGGAAAAAGGTGGTAACAAGACAAAGATGGGGTGGAATTTGGGACAATGGCAAAATCTAGTTCTTATAAGCAAGAGTCTGAACAAGTAGATGCAATTTGTAATTTGGTACAAGCTAGTTCTTACAGTAAATAGGTATTATAGACAAGGAGAAGATTGATCTCATTGATGTAATGTGATGGTAATGCCATGAGTAACGGCTTAGGTATTGAGGCGAAGGTCCCATGGGCAAGGGAACTTAGGTATTTATTGGGAAGGGACCATGCGTTAATGTTGAGGAGGTAAATCCCCTCTGCGGACAGAGGCGATCCCTACTAGCCCAGCAGGGGTCTAGCAACAAACAAACAATGCTATGACGCAAGCTCCTAATTACGAATGAAAGACTTGGGATAGAAGCCTACCTGGATTCCAACGCTATGATCTGAAGAAGAAGTGTCCCCGTCCTTTAGCCTTGGCAAATCACAATCCTTCCACGATCTCCGCGGATGAACACCTGCACATAGAAGAAACGAACAGATACAAGCGTAGGAACCAGCATACGTAACTAAACATCGGTCAGAAAAGATATTACTCGCATTAACATGATGGAAAACGGAGTGGAACCATAATCATAGTCATCTATTAAGTAATAAACGAATAGAAGTTACAACCAAGTTCTGACGTCGCAACTTCCTTCGAACGGGTCTCCGGTCGTCCACGTCTCGCAAAGATCGCCAAGGAAAGGGAAAACCTCTCCAGAGTCTCGTAACAATAGTCTCCTCGCTTGAATGGGCCTTAAGGGAAAGAAGGGATTCTTTACAGCACAAAGGCACTTGGGAATAGGGAGATGCAAAGCTTCAGCACTTCAAGACTAGTTTGCCATGGATCTGAGCAGGCTTTTATAGATGGGGAAGGAGGGAGTTGGGATCCCTATTATTATGGGATTGGCCCTATCAACAAGGAAGGTTCCATGGGAGGTGGCAAAACCAATTTCCTTCCATAGAACTCCCGCAGCCAAACCTCCCAACTCAAGATAGGCAGTGGTTTGTGAGTTTGTTTGAACTCAACTTCCGCCATCCATATTTAAAAAACAGTCCCTAAAATGGGTGGCGCGATTGTTGCTCTATGACAGAGCGCCAAGTGGCGCGACCTCTTTACAGGATTTCCCTGATTGGCGCGAGCACTGAACTGTCTACCCGCGCCAATGCAAAAAGAGCTATTTTTCATGAGTTTTGCAAGGAGATGTCTCAAGGGAAAATGAAGCTCATACTCAGAGGGATGCATTGATGATGTTTTCAAGGCATGATAGTGTTCACAGGTCACATAATCGGTCCTCCATTGTGCGGGACGGGGAATGGTAGGGACGGTGACAAATTACTGTGTAACAAATGCCCCCTAAAGCATGAGGCCCGAGAGAGAGAGGGGTGAAATGGTTTATGAGAACATGTCCAACTGAAGGCCCGCCGTCGGAAAACCTGCACAGAAAGATACAACTAATATCTCAAGTACATGATGTATATATATGGTATGGACGCAGCCATACGAACAGAGTATGCTATAATCCGGATCCAGGGTATGGGCACAGCCATCCAACTAAGATCAAACAAATAGACTCAGGTATGGTCGCAACCACCCAATCAGTGAGTCATGTACATAATGATAATAATCCACAATCGCAGCCTGGATTACAACAGACACAATCCAGGGTCTTGCGCTCCATCTCGACCCAAACAAGTACAAGTTCGAGCATGTGAGTATGTGAGCTGATGTCGAACATGCAAGAACATCGTTTGATTACCAGCCAATGATGAAAGTTGTTAACAGACGCGAGAGAAACCACCAATAATGACAATGGTCCTCAAGGTACTACAGGTACAATCTACGGCGTGTGAATAAATGAGTTGACGTCGAACACCCGCAGAATCATTCGATCGGAAGTCAATGATGTAAACTTCTCGTCGAATGCGACGAACCTGCCATTGAGGCATGCAGGCTCCAAGGTACCATCAGGAGTCTCTAGACCAACTTCCTGGATAATGAGTTGAAGTCGACAGGAAGTGACCTTGATCGAAGGTGGGCCATAATGATTCCCACATCATCGACACGAGACAGAGGAACATAATGTTTTGTTGTGAATCGGGACCATATGAGAAACAGAGGAAGGTTGATATTTGCAGAGGCCAACTTCTCTTGAACACATAAACGGCACGACAGTGGATTTGGCAGTATTTGACATCAACGGATCAGAGGTCATGGCGACGAGGCAGTGAACAGATGAGAGGTCAAAAGAGATTACCCAAACCCATGGAGGCAAAGTGAAGCAACGAGATGAGATGTCCCCAACCCGACACGAATGCGGACAAGTGCCATGTTCAAGAGCGACATACTGCCGACGACAACGACGATGGTTCCATTTTTCCCCCACCATTTCTGGCGAGTACCCCAATTATTTTTGATAACAAGCTTGAAGGGGATAGCATATGCTTGTGATATAAGTCCGCCCTTCGGGCAAATCCATCCTAGTGCATTTAACGAGTCCTAGGAAGGAGAAACTCGGAGAACGTCATTTCGACGAAATCCAATGTCATCAGGGTTTAACGAGTCTGACAAAGGAAGAACTCGGCGTCTTTTCATGTTTAGAGAGTTTGAAAAGACAGCGGAAAAGAAAACTCCACAGATCCCTTTTCGTAAGTAGTTCCCCGGATCCGAAAAGGTAGAAAACAATATCCGAGAAAACCTCCTAGTCGCGATAGGCTAGGGTATTCCTTTTTCGTAATCAATCTATCCCAGCCCGAAAAAGGGTTAAAATTATACTGGGTGAATGTCGATTCGTGTCCATTTTAACGAGATCGAAACGACAAGGGCCTCGGCGATCTTTTCATATTTAGAGAGTCAGAAAAGAGCTGAAAGATGACTCCTCCTGGAGGAACGAGTGGTATAAAGGGTAGCAACTGGTTCCGGTAATGGTGGAACTACTCAAAACAAAATAAAGGTCAAGAGGCTGGCTAAAAATACCACTCATCGCAGCGGTTCCTCAGGAACGGGTAAAACAATCAAGTGAAGGCATATGATCGGCCAAGCAGATAGTGACGATGGAGTGAGAAAACCAAGGCTCATCTGGCAAAAACAGGCTGATAAAATGGCAATCACAAGAGAGGTAAAATGGGAATGGTTTCATTTTTACAAGCTTGAAATCAGGAAACTCTGTTTGAAGTTGGTTTCATTTTTACACAAGCTTGAAACAAAGATAAACTATGCTTGAAACTAGTTTCATTTTTACACAAGCTTGAAATGGAAACAAACTCTTCTTGAAAAAGTAAGCATGCAGCATGGTGACTCAATTCGAGGAACATGCCCCCCAAGCTTCAATCCATATGAAAGACAGATGGAGTGAAGGTTCAAATTACGAGATCAAGAGAACGACTCGACTGGGATTTTACGAGATCTTATCAAAGACTCGAATTGAACAGGAAAGTGTTTCATTATTTTAATGAAGTTGACACATTAAAAGAACTATCCTCAGAGACATCCTTGTTTCATTTTTGGGAGCTTGACCCAAGACAAGGAGACATGCTCCGAGACATCCTTGTTTCATTGTTTTAGGAGCTCGACACAAGTCGAGGAACTATGCTCCGGCGATTTTGTTTCATTTTTTAAGAAGCTTGACATAAGACAACGAACCATGCTCCGACAACCTGGTTTCATTTTTTAAAGAGCCTGACACAGGTGGAAACCGTGCTCTACCAACCTGGTTTCATTTTTTAAAGAGCTTGACACAGGGGAACTATGCTCTAACCGGCTTACATCATAATGAACAAGAAGTCATGGCTTCCAAGAGTTCCACTCTCGATGGAAGGAAAACATCCTGGAAGTCAGGACCCAATGCCCCCAGCACCTGATGCACGACGGCATCATCACTGAGCACAGGCACGGGGTAGGTAGCCACATAGTTGACCTGCGGTGGGGCAGATACAACGGGTGGATAAAAACTGGGAGGGGGTGATGGCGGACCAGCTGCCACATTAGGACCAAAGAATGAAAGCTGATCAATGGTCACGATCCTTCCTTCGTGCGGAAAACAGACCACCCGAAAGAGGGAGGAGACGAGTGCTCCCATGGCATAGGTGTAATCGCACCCCAAGAGCAGATTCTAATCCAAGGGGCCTGGAATGACCATCACGTCCATATGGACGGTTTTGCCTCCCAAAGTAATAGGTAACCTAGGAAGGATCCCCAACGGTTGACTCGTCCTTCTGTTAAAAGTGAGCAGATTCTACGTAACAGGCGCAAGCGGCGGCGAACCGAAAGCTTGCCAGGTAGTTGAAGACAAAATACTAACAGATGCACCTTCGTCTATAATGGTGCTGGGTACGACCAGACCAAGAGCCTGTACTGTGATCTCGAAAGGCACATAAGACGGAAGGGCGAAAATCACGCAAATCGATTCGAGTCAAGACGACCAAACTACTCGGAGGGCTACCATCGGTACGAAAGTCTTCATGATGTTACGGAAGCCGAAGCCTCCCCCATACCTCCATCTCGAAGGCGGAGGGATATCCTGCGGAGCCTCCATCATGGGAGGCGGAGGAGAAGCTTCTTCAAGTACGGACGGAGAATCTTTCTCCAAGTACGAAGAATACGAAGAGATCGAGGGAGAAGGACATAGGTACATCGAGATCCACTCTCGACGGAAAAGACACAGTGCCCAGTGGACGGGAGCCGGTTCAACTTCGATCCCACGACCAATGGTTAGTCGGGGACGGATTCCTGTAATTGAATTCAGAGTGGGGATGTGGGATGACTGACCAATCGTAGGATCAGCTGGCGGAGGACTCAAAGAAAGCCGATTATAACCAGGTGGAAGGTGTGGTGTAGAACCGGCTGGGTTGTCCAAGACTTGCTTGGCTTCATCCATATAAGGACAAAGGTGAATGGCATGGTGCCCTTCACACAACTTACAGGGATTGGTGATCTTACCCTGCTTCTTAGTTCTTATCAACAGCAGCTGAAAACGTGCCCCCAACATTCCTCTCGGAAGTCAAAGACAACGGCGGATGGCCATCGGACCATGCTTCGAGTACCTTGGGGATGCCAGGGCAGTCTCGAAGAAGATGGTCTCCCGTGCACAACAGGCAGGGGAACTTGACTTTCCGTGGAGGGTTGGAAGGTTTATCAAGAGGGGATTCCTCATGGATAGCAGGTTGTGGATCATTCTATCCGCATATCCCTTTTTATGTTAAATTTTGAAATTTTGGAAAAAGAGAAAAATGTTTTTGAAAAAATATTTCTAAAGATCCGAAATATGCTATAGTATAAGGTTTTATACTTTAGTATAGGAGAAATACGAAGAAGTAATACATTTTTCATTTTGATTTGTGGAGCGGCAAACATTAGATTGTTATATATGTTATTAATCATAAAGATCGAGCGACTTGTGGAGCGGAAGCCGCGATCACGCGCAAAAGCTGTTGGATGAGCAACTGCGGGGGGTCAACTTGCTCGCCGGTTATCAAAACCCGACCCCCCGCAGTTGACTAGTCAGATCTACGAAAATCGTTGATCAACGGTTCCGATGAACTGCGGGGGGTATTGGTTGAAGGTCTCGGCCGTACTCACGGACCCCCCGTATTACGTCATTCTCTGAAGTGTCAAACAGTTGGAAAAACTGCATACGTGTTGTCCCACGTCACCTTCGCATTAATTACGGTTTGCATTGTTATAAAGTCGAGTTTGCCGTTCCGTTGTGGTTCATTTGTGATTTTTGTTCTGTTTCAAACCCCGTCCCGCCACCTTCGCACCGAATTGCTTTCAAAATTCTCGTCATCCATGGCCAAACGAGCGTCCGTGTCTGGTCTGTCCAATCTGAGCCCTCTCCTAGATAGTGAGAAAGACGTCCGTGATACTGTTTCCTCTGTCAATCACCCTCTCTTGCATTATCAAGTGACCTTGAACACCGACCAGTCACCTGTGTTTTCCGCTATGCAGAGTTCTGGAGTGCTGTTCGCCTGCATCCCTAAGACCCATGTTTTTCCTGAATTCATTTCCTGGTTGGTCTCGTCCATGTATCCTGGTAAATGTTATGTCATGAACTCGCAAGGAGAAAGTTTTTTGCAGGTTTCAGCTCAATTGATGCGTCAGGCATTATGCTTCCCAGAGAATGATTCTCCTTTGCAATTCTCAGAAGATTCGCTGGTTCAATACTTCGAGGAGCTCTCAATTGAAGAATTTAACCGCTGCATGTCATTTTTGGTACCAAGTCCGGAGAAGACCCAGTTTGGTTCGGGAAAATTTGGTTTGGATGTTTTCAATGTTCAATACAGGTCAGTTCTCAACTGTATTATGGAGATTCTGGGGAGAGAAGATGATGGCGAAGTTGACAAAGCAACTCTCGGAATGTTTACTCTTATGATGAAACCGGGAGTGGTGTTAGATATTCCATCCTTTTGGCAAGAAGTGGTGAACTCTCAGTTGCTTTCTTTCCCACTAACAGGTTATTTTAGATTTCCCTCATTAATTGTTTACCTGTTTTTATACCAGAATGTGGAAGAATTTATGGGTATTGGTTTGAACATAATGGATAGCAACAAGAATAAGCAGTCAGTTCTACTTTGGACTGATTTGATCAGAAGAGAAGAAAATGAAGCTGTTTTATTTGAATTTGTGGAACATTTTATGGTCATCGCTTATAGAATTCTCAATGGAACTCGGCCTCCCTGTTTCTTGCCAAAGGCTCAGGAATTCTTGCAATTAGGACCTAATTGTAGATATGGAGACTGGTTTGTTTTTGAAGACCATTCTGAAATAAGGTTATATGGAGTTGGTGTTGAGCCTTATAGGCTTCCAACATTTGTTCCCATGAGACTGTTTGCTCTGGAATTTATAAGGCAAAGTCTCAATGTGGATCAAATTCATTTTCTTCCAATGAAGAAGGGGTTAATGTACAAGCTGCCCATGAGTGTAGGTCCTTTTGTTGTTAACACAAGGCAAGCTTATGAGGAGGTGACAAGGATGTTGGAAGAAACACAGTTATTATTGGGAGAAAAATGGGCCTATGACCCACATGCGATTATTTCACAGAGAAGGGTCGAGAACGGTTATGCAGCTTTTACTCATGTGAGTAAACCAGATTTAGAAAAGTTGGCTAATCCAGGAGGGCCAAGTTCATCACGGATTAATATTCAAACCCCTGTAATATTGGAGAAGATGGGTAAGAGAGTGAGAGATGATGTGATTGAAGTTGATGAGGAAGAGCCCCGAGAGGAGAAAAGGACTAAGTTAGCAGAAGATCACTCCTCCAATTCACCTGGTTTCACTCTCCAGGTCAGTGAAGAACAGGGTGCTTCATCTCCTAGCAGATCAGAACTCTAGTTAGAGAAGGCTCCTTCCATGAAGCAGGTGTTCTCCCTAATTGAAGAAAAGAATCAAAGAATAAAGGCCAATATAGAGATACAAGCAGAACATCATGTATCTGCTGACCAAACAAGACTTTTGACTGTAATGGATTTGGAGAAAGACCAGTTAAAAATGGCGCTATCACATCCGACAGGGATGTCTCTGGGACCCTCAGGCAGTTTTAAGGAGTTGAATATTGTTATGGATGTAAAGAAGATCCCCTTGTGGGATAAGATGAATCTACATATGCAAACAGGTCAGTTAATTGTTAATGATTTAGGTAAGACTCATGCTACATCAGTCAAGACAGAGAATATGCTTGCTAAGGTTGTCAAACAATGCAAGATGGAGAAAGCCAATGCCAGAGCATTGACTATTCAAAATGAAGAACTAAAGAAAATCATAAAGAAGATTGGCGTTGATCCAGATGATAGGAGCGCAATGCAAAAATTTATCAAGGGCGCAGAAGCAGAAATCTCTTCCTTAAGGAAGAAGCTGAAATTGCCAGCTTCAGAGCATTCGTTGGCAGCTGAAGTAGCAGAGGTAGAAAAGGAAAAAGAAGAGCTACAACAACAATTGATAAAGAAAGATGAGGAGCTTGATAAGGTAAAGCAAACAGCCATAACTTTACAAAATCAAATTCAGAATCACACTTGCACTTTTGATTTTTCTGCAGGTGCGACCGATCCACAGGTTCAAGTTGCTCAATTGAATACAGAGTTAAAAATGGCGGAGAGAGATTGCAAACAGGCCCAATCTGAAAAGAATGCAGCTCTGAGATTAATGCAAGGATGGGAAGAAAAGGCAGGCGAAAATGAGCAGAAGCTACATAAAGCTGAAGAAGAAATTAAGGAACTCAAGGAGAAGTTGAAGGGAAATATTTCCCTTATTAAAGCTAAGGATCTCATCTGGAATGAGATCATTTCTGAGATACAAGCAAAATGGAATTCCATACAAGTAATTGCCAGAGAGAAAGGCATTGTTGCCGATCACGAAAAGGAATTGTCATCAGACAAGCCAGCTGCAATCAAAAGATCAAATTGGGCCAAAAGATTCATGAATTTTATTAATTCCAAAACAGATGAAGAGTTGCAAGACATGGGGATACAAGACAGGTATTTTTATGCTGAGGAAGTAAGCAAGATGATCATTAAAAATGATCTTCTGAAAGCATCAGAGAAGCGGCTACAGGTAATCAAAGAGGTGATTAAGAAATTTGACATTTCATTTGATAAATTGATAAGTACTGGCTTGCCATCATGCTGGAGGGAAGGAGGTGAATTTATGTCCTGGAAGTTTTATGAAGATCAGTTGGTGTTTGCAAAAAGCAGAGCAGATGGTCGACATGAGAAGACCCAGATACTAAAGGGAGAAACAGTCTTCAATTTCTTACAAAGACATTTCCTTTTACTGTGGATGGTGAAAACGTTGTTTACAAGTAACCTCACTCACAGTCATATTGTTGCCTTCACAGTAGAATATCATCGTTATAAGAGTGCTCCAATAACTCAAGACAAGCTCTGGAAGGAATGTAAGAAGTTTACTATTGATACAGAAAAAGGATTTCCCGCCAAGTAGCCACAAGTGACCGTACAGCCGCAAGAAATCATTGAGTCAGTTGCTGTTCCAGGAACATCAGTTCCTTTAGATTAGAATTTGTCATCTTTTATTTTATTTTCAAATCAAATGATGCAATGTAATGAAATGTTACTGAGGCATATACCTCCGTGACATAAAGTAGTTAAGTAGTTACAGTCAGTGAGAATCAGTTTTATAACTGAAACCAGTTTGGTTCAACTTGTATTTAAAGACATTTGAAAGAAGGAAGAAGGTTCCGAGTTTTGAACCTTTGAAGGCTAAATTTTGTACTAAGCAGTATCGAATGAATAAAGAAGTTTTGCAAGTTTCCAATATTCCATCTATGTTGAAGCGTTTTCTTGGTTTCCATTTCATTTGCATTTCTGTGAATAAAGTAGAGTGATTAGAGCTGCAGGTCTCTTGATATTTATATGTCTAAGAGTTAAATATCCTTAATGGGCGCTCCTCTTCTTTAACTTATATGTTTTCCACTTCCTCTGGATTTTATAATGACAGTTTCTATGTAACGCAGCATGACAAGTTAAAATCCTTTCTTTTCTCTGTCTTTCATCTTTTCACTTCAGTATAAAGGGAATATGGCATTGCATGGCTCCTAAAGATTTGATATTTGGGAAATATATTACTAATATTTAAAGGATTAAGAACAGAGACACATATCTACATTTTTGTGACATAATCTTTAATGTCTTGAGCACGGATTCTTGTACACAGCCAAGAATTGTTTCTCAAGAAACAACATTAATTGGCGCCGTTGCCGGGGAACGAAGAGTCGAAGTTCTTCCCTGGGTTTTGATTCACATTTCCTCTGGTTGTTCAGAGAGGAGGAAATAGTACGCTGTGATTTTTGAAAATAGATCTGGCTCCCAAAAAACCTCACACGAGGTCAGACACCTCTCAGAAAAAAGTTCCCGTTTTGTCAAATCCTGAGAAGCTCGTTTCCAAGAAGGGCCAGAAACCAAAAATAGTTGTTACACCTGAACCCACACTGCTCGCACCTGGCAGCAGTTCACAGGTTTTTTCATCCAAGAAAACTTCCAAGAAAATCATTTTCTCGGAAGAAGAATCATCATCGTCACCCATTCAAGAACCCACATCAGAAGAGGAATCATTGGAGTTTGTGCCTTTTCTCTTTACAGAAACTCAGTCACATACAGTTGCCAGCTCTTCTGCCATTGTTCAAAGTCCCATTCCCATATCAGTTGTTTCACCTCATTCAGCTTTTCCCACAACTGGTATTCATTTTACCCCCGCTCAAGGAGCAGTTAACCCGGGCGCAAATATGGCAGTTCCTGCAGCCCCTGCTTTCTTGATGAACAGATACGCACCTTTAAATCTACCACAACCATTGCATGATTTACCACAGGAGTACCTCAAGTTACTCCCAAGATTTACTGGTGAAGATGAGATAACTGCAGAACAGCACCTGCCCCTGTTTTGCACTTTTGTAGAAAATTTAAATGTTGAACATTTAGATGTTGTCATGAGACTTTTCGTTCAGTCTCTGAGTGGAGAGGCAAGGAAGTGGTTCAAAGGATTACAGAATGGTTCTATTAATGATTGGGAGGCTCTAGAAAGACGTTTCATTGAAAGATGGGGTGAAAAAAGGGACCATGGTTATTCTTTGACAGAATTTAATGCCATTAAGAAAAAATCCGAAGAAAATATGAATGATTTTGTTAGGAGATTCAACAAATTGTATAATAGTTTGCCTGCTGAAATGAAACCTCCTCCGATTGGAGCAAGGGTTGTTTTTGTTGGTGCTTTTGAACCAGATTTCAGTTTCACGCTAAGAGAAAGAAGGTCTCCTACGCTGGAACAGATTCAAACTGATGCTCTGGAGATTGAAGCAAATATGTCTGCTGCTGGAAAAGTTTTAGATAAAGGAAAAGCTAAGGAGGAAGCCGTTCAGGACCAAAGAATTGAAGACATGACTAAGGTTATTAAGAATCTTTCAAATAAGTTGGTAAAGTTGGAGATAGATAGCAAGCCTGCCAGACAGAACAGGGGGGTTTTTAATCCTCAATTCAAAAAACAACCTTTACAGATTCTACAAAGAGAAAGGAAGGATCAGGATCAGGTGCAAGCACCTTTATACATAGAAGCAGCCCCGTCGCGCTCAACAGACGAAGATGATGATAGAGAGGATGATGCTCGAATTTCTGCTGTATATATGGAAGATGACGAAACAGAAGAAGAGATTGATGAAGAAGAGGAGAAGGAAGAGGAAGAAGCTGAACCCTCATTTGATCAAGAAGAGATGGATGATTATTGTAAACAATTCACAGATTTTATGCAATCCGAATTGCATAAAAAATACGACTTGAGGTCGAAAAAGAGATTGAGGACGCAAGAAAATGAAGAAAAAGAACCGGAAACAGCACCTGCTGCAAAGGCGACTCCACTGCAGAAAGGTAAGCAGCAAGCTGAAACATCCCAAGTGAAAGAAAAAGATTCTAACATTTTGGAGAAGGTGGTCACAGTTTCTAATCAGAGTTTAAATTCTAAAAAAGATCAAGAAGATCCTGAAAAGTTGACAAGATCAAATCAAACTTTCAGTCTATCCAAAGAATTAGAAAAAGTCAAGATACAAGTGCCTCTTCTTGAACTCATGAAAACTCCGGGTTACAAAAAAGAAATTGTTGAATTCATCAATCTGACTCAGCCTGATGAAGTGGGTGATACAGTCAATCTGCAAGAAGAAAAGCCTGTGGTGACGTTTGGACCTCATGTGGAAGAGGTAGATTCGTCTGTTCCTCCTTTTTATATATCTCTTCTCTTGCATGATTTTGTTTTGCACAATTGTATGTTGGATTCTGGAGCATCACACAATCTGATGCCACTGAGTGTGATGAAGGAGTTAAATTTGCAAATTACCAAGCCATACAGAGATCTTTATTCTTTTGACTCGAAAAGAGTTAAATGTGTAGGCCTTATTAAAGATATGGTTGTTTCATTGGCTCAAATCCCAGCCAAAAGTATCATGATGGATGTTGTAGTGGAAGATATTCCAGCCAGGTTTGGAATGTTATTATCTAGGTCATGGGGAGCGAAGCTGGGAGGAGTTTTGAAGCTGGACTTTACGTATGCTATTATTCCCGTTTTTAATGGTGAAGAGAGAAGATTGTATAGAGAGACCAGATTCCAAAAGAATGCCACCAAGAAAGAGGCCAGTAATTCACCAATTTATGGTCAGGAAAAGGACGATCTGTCATGTTTCATGTTGCAGGAGGTTGCAGAATTTGCTGAGGAATCTCAGGGGAAGTTTGAGTCAGAAATTGTGCATAAGGAATTACAGTCAGAAAAGCTGTGGAAGTGTTATTTTGATGGGGCATTTTCCAAAGAAGGTACTGGAGCGGGTTTCATCTTTGTTTCTCCCGAAGGTAATTTGGTGCCTTTTTCTTTCAAATTGGAGTTCGAGTCTACTAATAATGTTGCAGAATATGAGGCATTAATTATTAGTTTGCAGACAGCTAAGCAGATGGGGATTAAAGCTATGACTGTGTTTGGAGATTCAGAGTTAATTATAAGGCAGATCAAGAATTCCTGCCAAACCAAGCATCCCAGATTACGAGCATACCGGAATGAAGTATGGGATCTGATTGAAAATTATTTTGAAGCATTCAATTTGCAGTTTGTGCCGAGAGAAGAAAATAGATTGGCAGATTCACTTGCAGTTGCAGCAAGTACGTTCAAACCTCCTATCAGCGTGAAACTAAGGTATGAGATAGAAATGAGACATAGGCCGTCCATTCCTGATAATGTTAAGCATTGGCAGGTCTTCGAAGATGATGAGCAGATTAAGCAGTTTTTGTTGATGACTGAGGAGTTTGAGGATCATCAAATTGATCTGGAAAGTGATGAGGACGAGTTGGCTGGAAAGACTTTTCAAAAGGAAATTGGTGGACGGGAAATTATTCAGTTAAAAGACAACGTCTTACCCAGAGGCTTAGTACCGCTTGAAAGATTGTTCGGGGCTAATGATGTTGCTGTGAATCAAAAGCAGAAGAACCAAGACGAGCCAGTGGAAGATTGCAATTTGGGTACTTCACAAGAGCCTAAGATGGTCAAGCTATTCAAGGGGCTTCCGAAGGAATATAAAGAAAGGTATGTTGAGTTGTTTAAACAGTTTAAAGATGTTTTTGCTTGGTCATATGATGATTTAAAAACATATGATAAGGACATTATACAACACAAGATTCCACTCAAGGAGGGAGTTAAATCACATAAACATAAATTAAGACAGATTAATCCATTGCTATTGGCTCCAATCGAGAAGGAAATTAAGAAGTTGTTGCAAGCCAAGATAATTGTCCCACTAAGGTATTCGGATTGGGTATCTAACCTGGTACCTGTTCGAAAGAAAAATGGAGAAATAAGGTTATGCGTGGATTTCAGAAACTTGAACAGGGCTTCATTAAAAGACAATTATCCTCTGCCCAAAATGGATTTCGTCTTGCAGAAAGTGACTGGCGCTTATAGACTGTCTATGGTGGATGGGTTCTCAGGTTATAATCAGGTAGCAGTGGAGAAGGAGGATCAGAAGAAAACCGCTTTCACTACGCCTTGGGGAACGTTCATGTACGCCAGGATGCCTTTGGGCCTGATGAACGCAGGGGCCACATTTCAAAGGGCGATGGATATCGCATTTGTAGGAGACACGTTTGTAGTGGTATACTTGGATGATGTCACAATTTTTTCAAAGTCTGATGAGGAGCATTTACAGCATTTACATAAGGCTTTCATGAAGTGCAGAAAGTTTGGTTTATCGCTGAATCCGAAGAAGTCTTTATTTGCCCTGGAGGAGGGTAAATTATTAGGCCACATTGTCTCGAAGGAAGGAGTGAAGATTGATCCTGCCAGAGTTGAAGCCATTCAGACAATTCCCCTGCCACGAAGTAAAAAGGATATCCAGCGCTTCCTTGGAAAGATTAATTTCC